>OZ007570.1:67418213-67538213 GCA_963931925.1 Onchidella celtica | reverse complement strand
TTCATGGCAACAGGCTCTAACTATGGGACCACCTACGGATTGTTTGCAAAGCACCACGGTCAATATCAGAATTGTGAGTGACGTAAATGAAGTGACCAACCGAAATTTATGTGCAGGCTGGGCATGAAGACGCTTACGGAATCCTTGACTCTTTTAGTTAAAACTCCTGTGTCTATTGTTAACACAGATTTTTGTGTCGGCGAAATCCATGTCTAAACCAAAACACCGTGGAATTATCACTTGCCAAAACAATTTCAAGCAGACTAAAAGTGACAAAAGTTACGTCATTTCTTTTTTCCAGTTACGGAAATGATATGAATTGGGGTATATACTGTTGATTTGATGATGGTGTACAAAATCTCACTGTGGGTACCGGACGCCGGGTATGCAAGGTTGAGCTGTGGTATTCTTATACTCAGACTCCCGAATGTTATCAACATATAACATTGCTCCACAAATCTGTTCTCCCAGATACATTTTTTGCCCACCACTGCCACTTAGTCTGGAATTTAAGACCCTCCTGGTCAGAGGTATGATTGGAAGTGAACTAGCAGTACTCGTGCGTCATTTCCTAGAGTAATGGAGAATATATTAAATCTACTGTTGGTGGATTCTGTTTTAGTGTTACAATGTTAGTCTCTCTCTCTCTCTCTCTCTCTCTCTCTCTCTCTCTTAGTCTCTCTCTCTCTCTCTCTCACTCTCTTAGTCTCTCTCTGTCTCTCTGTCTCTCTCTCTCTCTCTCTGTGTCTCTGTCTGTCTGGTCTGTCTCTCTCTCTGTCTCTGTCTGTGTCTGTGTCTGTGTCTGTGTCTGTCTGTCTGTCTGTCTCTCTATCTATCTCTCTCTCTCTCTCTCTCTCTCTCTCTCTCTCTCTCTCTCTCTCTCTCTCTCTCTCTCTCTCTCTCTCTCAGCAAGTATGAAGCCTTCAGAAACTTTACTTCGCAAGTTTTTCAGTTCGAATTTCAGCCAAGTGTTCACTGCTGATGTTCTGGGTTCAGCCAGTGTAGCTCCGTATGCCTGACAAATCGCCTATAGAAAGATTAGATGTGTACATCACCTTCAGGACAATTACAAGTAAAATTAGTTGTTGTTGTTGTTGCTGTTTTGATGTTGCTTTTTACTTCTAGCTTTGGTGAAATTGTCTTTGTAGTTCACAACATAATTAAAAACATTAAAGAAAAAAAAAAAACCGTCAGTCCAAACTGAATTTTTTCTCTGTGTTCTTTACGCTTGTTTCGTGCTCCACATTTATTTAAAAAAAGATAACACCTATAAAAGGAAAAATATTAACAGATAATCTTACCATTGCTTCTCCCCAGCCCTCCAGACTGTGACCAAATCCATAACAATACTCGTCATATAAGAGCCAGCCTGGATGGCATTGGCTGCTCACTGAGTGGAAGCAAGTTGCAGGCAAACAGGAGTGAGGGATTGGGAACAAAGGGGGGGCAAGAACGAAATTCTTAATGTTTTGGATCACGAGTAAGAACGGCAATAGATAAAGAAGATAGGAAAAGTAGCCACAGAGATTTACGAAGACTTGGAACATGTAATGTTAATCGAAATGTTCTTTTCACTGTTAGTCCTGCGAGGCAGCCTGCTGATGAATTTTCAGTAATTTTATTAATAATTAAACCCTTTTCCTCTGAGATGTCAAAATGACATCTGTTTTGAATTTAAATGTGTTCATACTGACTCAATATCTTAAGGAGTTCTGTCATCTAGCATAACATTTTCCTTAAATGAAGATCATTATTATAACCACTAAGAAAGGAGTTACATCCACTTTGCATACCCAAAGAATTCGCCTATAGCCCATCCCCCATAACTAAAGGCAACAATGTTTAACAATGCCGTGTACAAAATGCAGGCACTGCGCTACTGTTTATTTACCTACATATCATATTATTATAACTTATCAAAACAGGGACAATATTTAATTCAAATTAATGAGTCAGGTACTAAAATTTTTGTTTAAAATCTGTAGATAAATGTGTGAAATTTTTAACTATACCTAAGTATTTACTTTGAGACACCTTGAGAAAGCCTTGTGTGCATAGTCGGTATTCAAAATACAATCACATATATCCTGTTCCAGGCGTGATTAATATTAAAGTGATTCTCCACCAATGAGTTCATATTGCACTACAAGCTAAGAAAGCAGTAGGAATACAAGAGTTTGCTGAACATTTTAGTCCACTTTGGCGTTCAAAGAGATTTATCTTAAACTTTGACCATACAAATGACTACAATAATACTATGTCTACTTACCAGCAATTACGTGACCAGTGACCAACAGAAGCAACGCCTTCAGCATTTTTGCTGGACTGTCTCTGCACTGAACTTGAACAGTTAATAACCTTGATGGTTTGGACTCAGCTTAAATGTTAATCACCCAGATAGATAAGAAAAGACCGAGCGCGGTCAGTAATGACACTACTGAAGATATGCCAAACCTTTGCAGGACAAATCCGAACTGGAGGCATAGTTGCGCTGAAGTTGAAATTTAATGAAACCCTCTGTTGCCATTCTTCAAAACTTCTGTGTACAAACGGATGGAGTGACAGAGTGAGAAGTGTAATTAAAGAAGTAGGGAGAATGTGTGGGAATGTAGGATGGGTGCTCTGAGGTACGTGAAGGTGCAAGCGTCATTTGCTGAATTATGTAATTTGGTGTTTTGCGTCAAGCTTTCATTCCACATTAGGACTTAAGAGTTTCTGTGCTAAGTTTGTATAGAGGTTTTTGTCAAACTTGTATGAAAGACATTTAGGTAGAACGATGTAACTTACATAATATCTATCCTGTCCTGTGGCCTGGTAGTAAAGCCGGGCACATTTTAACTGTCACATCTGCACTGTCGTTGACTGCCGTCCGCAGGTCCCTTGTCTTACTTATACATAGTCTTTCATTTGATCTGAGTAGACGATTGAGGGATGGGCTGGGGTGGCAGTAGGTGTGTCACCGATCATACATTTGTACAGGCTGTGGTTACTTATACGCATGCACCCCCGGTGTTTTGCGCTATGGGCACATTCGTGTACGCACCTATTCCTAACCCCCCTCCTTTTCATCAATCCTAAATCTTATCGAATCCCTAACCCTGTCCCCTCCCCCTACCCTTTCCACCAAAATACAGGAGGAAAACAAAAAGAAAATTGGGGCCATTGTGATGAGTATTTCGGGAGGAGCTCTGTAGCTTTGGAGTCACAAAGGGCTTTAAGAAAGTACCCATAGCACGCAATACTTGGGGGACGTACGTCCTTTTAACAAACTTCGTTGATGTTGTACAAGGACTTGTCGTGGCATCTCAGAAACAGAGTTTGAAAAGCTGCCTACGCGCGTCTATTCCTAACCTGGGCAGTCAAACGCAATGTATAATTATCATACTTCATTTTCAGTTTGAATTTATGCCTGTGTTGTTACGTTGTTGTTGCAGCAGCTGCCGGTAGTTTGTTGTTGATGTTGTTGTTGTTGTTGTCATGTTGTTCTGCTGCTGTTGTTGTTGTCATGTTTTATTCTTTTTTTGCCTATGTGGGACATTGCCGCCAATTACATCATTGTCTTTAAACTTATGCCAGATATTTGTCACTGATGGTGAAAAACATTTTCGGAGTTTGAGATGTAAACGTTTGAAAAGATTACTTTTTACTTAAACCGGAGAAATACATGAATTTTTTTTAAAGTACGTCCTGGCCGTTTTGACAAAGTTAAATACATAGCAAAGAGTATCACGCGACATCCGCTGTACACAAGGTTCTCCAATGGGCAAGATAGTAAATTCTATAATATTCATGGAAAAAGAAAATAAGTACTTGTACAGTGCAGTGAAATATTGGAACAATGAAAATAAAAACTTAAAATTACTTGACCTCAGAATAACAAAGGTTCTGTGTGACATTCATTTTAATTGCAGTCAGTTAGAACCTTGTGTAGAGAACTCATCTCCAGTCGTGACGTGTACAAGGTGTGTCTCAAAAATAACTTTCCCTACCCCACATTTCAAAAGCCATTGATGATAATGTCACCAAATTTGGAACAATGTACCTTTATTATATTAGCTATTCAACATAGTCACCACCATTGTCCAAGCACTTCTGCCACCGATGCAACCAGCTTTCAAAGGCGGCGACATATGTCTCTTTGTCCAGCATTCTAAGATCAGTTTTTGTGGGCAAAATAATGTCTTCCCCTGTCTCAAACCGCTTTCCCCGAAGGTCTTCTTTCATTTTAGGGAAAAGTTGAAAGTCACAAGGGGCCAAATCAGGAGAATATCGGGGGTGATTCAATATTTCCTAGTTATACGAGTGCAGAAGTTCTGTCACCACATTGGCTTTATGCACAGGTGCGTTGTCATGGTGGAAAAACACACCAGTTTCAAGCAATCCAGGTCGCTTTTTCCTTATGGCAGGTCGTAACTTTTCTTGAATAACCATTTTGTAGTAAGTGGCATTGACAGTAGTACCTATTGGAACAGGCCACGATAAGATGATGCCTTCGTTATCAAAAAAAAAAAATGTGCATGACTTTCAATGCACCCTGTTTGCAACGAACTTTCACTGGGCGAGGTTCATCGGCGTCCAGCCATACAGCCGATTGTCTTTTCAGCTCTGGATCCCAAGAATAGACCCAGGTCTCATCGCCAGTCACTATTCTATCCAAAAACTGCTGAACCTCACAACGAAAACGACGAAGAAAACTTCGGCCGCGCGTCACTCGTTGTTGCTTTTCAGCTTGAGACAGTAAATGGGACACCCATTCAGGGAACATCTTCTTTTTTTCAAGTTTATCCATCAAAATTCTATGAACCGAAGCAGAAGAAATAGGAACTTCATCTGATATCTCCCTGCATGTTTTCCTTTTGTCTTCATCAATGGCTGTCTTTATAATATCGATATTTGCATCTACCACATGAAGTCACAGGCCTTCCAGGTCGTGATTCTTCCTCAACACTGATTCGTCCTTGATGAATCTCTCTTACCCATGATCTTACCGTTTGAATAGTTGGAGAGTGATCTCCTAAGAGCTAGTAGATCTTGATGAATTTCGGGTGGCTTTTTCCCCAAAAGAATCGAAAATTTTATAATAATTCTGATGACATATCTGGAGAATGATTTTTTTCTCAAAATGTTGACGTCCATTTTGTTGGTTACACTCATGAAAGATGGTGTAAACAAACCCTTATAACTTTAATTCTGTTAAAGGCTGTGCCACAAGGTTTTTAACGGGAATTCCGTATATGTTGGTATTCATTTGTGTGAAGTTTCAGGCATTTAGTTTATTATTTCAAAATTTTACAAGGTAGGGAAAATTATTTTTGAGACACACCTCCCTATGCCAAAGTACGCAAACAAACAAAATTAACGGATATAGTAAACTTCATGCTACAACAAAAGTGGAATAGGACCGGACGTGTGGGAAGGATGAATGACAATAGATGGACAAAACGCTGCACTGAATGGCAATCACGGACAGGAAAAAGAACATGAGGACGACCAGGAAGGAGATGGGCAGATGGTATTAAAAAGAGAGGGGCAACAACTTGGGTGAGGAAGACATCAGACAGAAAGGAATGGAAGTCATTGTCGGGGTGCTACATCCTGTAGTGGATAGGCAATGCCTAGGGGAACGGTGAAAAATAATTTGATGAACGTATCCAAATAAAAACATACATGTACTTTTCTATTTTGTGTTGTAAGTTGTGGCCGTAAAATGTTGACGAAGAAAGTTTTATACCCATAATTATATTGATGATGATGGTGGTATTCACGAAATCATCGCATTGACAGGTAAGTCATTTCTTCTTTCATCTGTGTTACAGATTGACCTGTAACCTTTAACTCTTGAACCCCGGGATTCCCTTCATTAAATATGAGATGAGCACCATACGTATGTATCTTCCAGCATAACCTTTATGAGTTCCTAATTTCTTCAATACAGTTAGGCTACCTGCGGAAGGTAAATGAGTTTAATACATATTGAATGTCAAAAAACGTCCGAGGTTTGACGGTGGTTTTAAGAGAACACTTCATTATAGCAAAGGCTCAATTTTGTTTTCAAAGTAAAAAAGTCTCATCCAATTCATCTTTTCGTCACAGTGAAATTGATTGCTCAGTGTGTTGATTTTCCTGGGGGGTGAACATAGCGAAACGGACTTGTCGGGGTGGGATCTTGATACTTATGACGGGGGGAATAGAACTTTTTCTGATCTGGAAATTCTAATATTTATATGATGGATTTCTGAGTTGATGTCTTAAAGATCTCGCGCCCAGTCAGGGTAATCGTCGAGCTCCAAGCACAAAACACATGAAATTTGACCACCGAAATTCTGTTGAACCGGTCCCATTTGGGTAGACTTTGATTGGATACGATGATGGCTTTAGGTGAAAGATATTGATTTAAGAAAGCACATCGCGACGTGAGACCATTTTGTGAACACATGAACGTGAGATTATGGAGAGGGGAATGCATCGGTGTGTGCACTTGGCAAGCAAAACAACGTTTATGATTTGTTTCATGAAAAAAAATAAAAAAATAAAACAAAGCGTTTTGGGGGAATAACTTTTTCTTTTACCTATGGGCAAATTATTTCCAAACGTTGCATGTGACATTGAAAAAATTTATCTTAATTACAAAATATTATTCGAATGTGATCCATTGTGTTTGGTGCGTTCTTTTTTCTCTTCATCTATATACTTTACGTTGAACTCTCTGCATACATTTGAAAGATTTATTCTAACGAGATATCACAAAAATCATTGTTGTCTGCTCTCAAAACGAAACACAGCGTGTATCGTTCAGCTTTTGTGAACTTTCGCCCACATAACAACTATAAAACTCCCCACAATCGCACGGCTGTGGAACGGAAAAGTCATCTCCATCCAACCACAGTTAGCACGGCTGCACATTCACATACATAAACAAATGCTGTAAATCATCTCAACGTACGAATAGATACCCAGTCTGTAGCGACTAAAGGACCTATTTAGACGTGTCGGAATATTCTAAAATTCAGTATTCTATTAAGATTACTGAACGTGATGTCACATGGCAAATTTCAGAAAGATTAGTACATATTATATACATATAGATTATTCCCGAGAAAAGTTGAGTTGTGCATTTTTTTTCACGTCACCACTGTTCATGTCCTACGGGGGTGGGGGTGGGGGGATGGGTGGGGGGTTGGCGACGGAAGAGGCCGAGAGAGAGAGAGAAGAGTCGAAGCAATCAAAGCCAGGAGATAATATGCTAGTACACAATAAGACTGTCTTGTCCATGTTTGAGTAACGAGAGACAACAGTATTGACATTGTAATAATCTTTTATTTCCTTAATGGTCCATCACAGTGTTATTACATGTATTCGACTGAAGAGACGACATTTCGCTATAACTTGTGGTCAAGTATGTGCCAGCAACAACCCTTTACTTGTGACAGTTCGATGTTCTTCAGCCCACTATGGTCTCGAAGGGTCTGAAAGTAAATGAGCATTACTAGAATAGCAGAGAGATAACTGTAAACTGCCGATGACAGGTCAGGTACATGATTTTAAATTTTTAAAAAAAGAACAGAAATCTGCAGCAACGCGTGAAGCAAAGTCAAAATAAGACAAAAAGAAAAAGGTTGTATGTAGCAAAGCCTCACTAAAGAAATAATACATTGGTATGGTGGACGGACTGTGTTGCCAAAATTCAAGTCTGGAACCCTCAGCAATGTATTCGTGTTAGTGTAACATTCTACGATTTTGTTTTATATGTTCAATTTTCTTATTTGTTCGATTTTCTATCCCGTTATATCTTTTTTTTTTTTTCTGATGAAGATCAAGCCATGGAAAGCTTAGTTTGTCTTTCTTTTTCTTTTGTACTTTATTGTATCGCTTCTGTAGTATTTCTTAAGCGAGGCTTTGCTACAAACATTTTCGTTTTGCCAAGTTTAATATTGTACACGAACTCAGAAGCAAATTAGACACAATAATTTGCAGTACCAGACTTCTACCATGTTGTATTGGATGAAAATAATAATTCCATTTTCACACCAGGCTCAGTATTCTGCCTGAGACTTAAAAGTACTTTACATACGAACAAATTCCAATTACAAATAAATGATTACATGAAACAGACTTGCGAAAACAGCCACAGCTACAGGTGTGAGATATGACAGTCAATACTTACTGCTTTTGACAGACGTAACCTAACCTGTCAGCACAGATACAGTCGTTCCACTGATAGCCATAGTTACCGCGCATTTCCATGCAATCTTCCCCTGTGGACAGTCACTAAGCTCAGAATAGTACTAAATCGTTGTATATTGTGAACAGTTATGTCGTAACTTAGGTGACAGGTCCTAGCAAGGAGTGATGACAATACAACATACCTGAAATGTTACATGTCAATGTGATTTGATCTTCCAATGTGAAAACAATAGTAATTATACACAATAAAATTGTTGGAACTCTGAATGGTGGTCGAATCTTACTGATTGAGTTGGCTTCTTAACAATTTTTAATATTTTCTAACATGGCGTTGTTAAAGTATTCCTTTCAGCCATTAATTTTCTGAATTCTTTAGTCCTTATCTTCATTAGTTCAAAAACCTTTGACTAATCCATTTTTCTCAAGGTCTGGACATCTATCGGAATGGAGTAACATCACAGAATAAATTTTAATACAATCTTGACACCTAACACTTACTATTGTAATCATTATCTGGTTGTCCATTTTCCCAGTCAGTGAAAGGTCCAACTGTCATTTTGTCACTGACCCACTCCCAGGTACCTTCATGAAAAGCATCAGTGGCGCCTATCCAAGCCCTGGAGACTAGACAAAAGTAGGTCAGTGTATTTCATTTATTACTGAATGGCCAATTCCTCTCATGAAAGGCAAGGGAAGATTTCCTCATCATATAACAAATAGAATTCATCTACGAACTCGAGCTCTCAGCGACTCTGTATCCTACTGACTTGGAAGTCGTTAGTAAATGTTTACGTCACGTAAAAAAGTGACGGAATAAGTGGCTGAAACCAATGGAATAAAAGAAATAACAAACTATTCTTCCTGAAAATCAATTTTTCGTAAATGACGTTATTTGGGAACAATGACTTTCAATTGATATGAATTCACAGATATCGGGGTACCAAAGATAGGCAGAAAAGCTTTTATATGAGTGCTATTCCCCTGAATGAATACTGATCTAGACAGTGAGACTCCTACAACAGCGGGTCCACCAATTATACTGATACCTATTCGTTTTCTATTGGGAACTCTGCACCTGGAAAAGCTGTCACATTAGACAATGATCACTGAGGTCAGATGGAATGTCGAGTGGCAAAGGCAAGCGGATAATAGCAATGTCCATGCCGTTTATATGGATGGCTGGGAAACTGAGAAATTGTCCAATTGTCTAGTACTTAGTCACTATACTGTTTATGGGAATGGTGATTCAATGAAACAAACGAGGAGGGGGCACCATCAGGAACATTGGTACATGTAGAGGTGGAAAATAAAATTTTGTTAAAACTGTTTCTGTCTGTGTGTATTTATTATGTCAACAAGTGCGTGTCTTTCTTGTAATCTTTATGTATGACTTGTATTATCCTCGTTCATCTCCCGTCTCCAGGAAGTCATCGTGACATCTCCAGGGAAAATTACTTTGCATGTTCCGCAGTTCGCCTTTCAACCAAGTATTCACCGTTGAAGTTCTGGGTTCAGCCAGTGTTGCTCCGTAAACCTGACACATTGTCTGTGGAAACATCAAACGATTTTTTTTGTTTTAAAAATGACATAAAATGAATTCTATTTCCATGACTATACAAGTAATCTTTCTCATACATGATGTGTATTCAGTATCTGGCTGTTTGTTTCCTTCTTCATGTTGTTGTTGTTGATGTTGATGTTGTTGTTGTCGTTGATCATTGTCTTTCTTTTCTCAATGTTTCTTCTTGATCATCTGTGAACCGTGATAAGTCAGACATTTAAGGAAAGAGCACTTTTTTATTTCCTTCGAAACTTTTAATCTCACAGCCACTTATCCCATCATTGTTTATGTTTATTTCATCTGTTTTCTATGACTCTAACGTTTGCCATCAGCAAAAGAAATGTAGAAATGGCCCTACCATCGCATCTCCGAAGGTCACTTGATCTTGACCGAATCCATAACACAACCCATTGTAGAGGAACCAGCCTGGATGACATTGTCCTCTAACTGGGTGGCAACAAATTACAGACAAACACGAGTGAGGAGATTGGGGACAAAGGTGGCAGGAATGAAAATTTTGTGTTTTGAGGATTGCTAATTATAACGACATTATCGAAAGAGAGACAGAAATATTAGACAAAGAATAAGAGAAGGGCAGAAAAAATACTGTGGAAAGATCTATACTTATCTAATGATAATTAAAATGTTGTTCGGTGTTGTTGTTTTATATTTCGTTCTTGGAGGACGCTTTCTAATGTATGTTCCTGTAATTTTCGGATCCTATGAATCGTCTTGCTCTCTGATACAAAATGACATCTCTTTTAAGACAAACTGTCATTACAGTTTCCTTAGAAGGTGGTATATAATCGTCAAGAAAGGACCTTTGGACTACTTTTTTAAATCAGAAAAATTGCTAATACCTACTCTCCAGATCTGTATAAAACATTTAATAACGGTGTTCATAAACCACAGGCATTGTAAAATGTTTATTGTTTTGTTGTTGTTGTTGTTTTCTTGTATCATGATTATTCTGATACAAAATGATGTCGCACCATGCAAAGTTACTAGGCGGTCGTTGGCGTAAAAGTTCCCTCCAAAAAATGAGCTACTAATTTTCATCTTCCTTTAAGGCTGATTCTAGACGTCACATGAATAGAGAATTAAAGTTTTTCCGCTATAATCAATGCAAACTGAGCTGACAAATACTAAAAGGACAAAAATACTCGACAGCTTAATTTCATAAGTGTTTAAATATACTGGCACAGATAATTTCAAACACATTGCCAAAGCCTTGTGTGCTATAGACGATATTCCAAGTAAAAATGCATATTATTATGTGCTTAAAATGAATTTGATTCTCCAACAAGTAACGATATTGGACACAGTAAAGACAGCAGTGCGAGAACATAAGGTTGCTTGATACGCTCGAAAACATGTATCGTAAACTTTGATCATACAAATGACTTTACTGTGTTACCATGTCCACTTACCGGCAAGGACGTGACCAGTGACCAACAGAAACAACGTCTTCAACATTGTGCTGGATTGTCTCTACACTGGAGTTGTGCTGGTTTGCCATAGCTTAAATCTTAATCATTCAGACAAGATAAAAATCGTTATCTTTTATTGCTGACAGAACTCAGTTAGAGTGTACATTTTTTGGCTTTTAACGAGAGACAGTCAGAACAGCCGGCCCTGACCCCGAGATTACAAAGTCTATCTTCGCGGGCATCCTGGTTGGCATGTTTTATACCGTGATCATTCCATGGTTCTATGTTCCGTAAGCAAATCATTACTTCTGAACTCCGTGCATTAATCTAGTTTGGTATATAAATTTCGTATTTTGTACTTTTCATAGTTCTTTAATCCCATTTGGGAAATTTGTCTTAGTGTCATTGCAGCATAGTTACAAGTGGAGCAGACACGTCGTCGCCGCAGTGCAGCGCCGATCAGCAGGGTTGTTGTTTTTTCAGTGGGGGTGGTGGGGGGAGGTTGAGAGAGTGGATAAATTTTTATTTAATTTTGCCCGGGCAGCGGCCTGTTCTGCCTGCTCTTCTCGATTTCCAACTGCCAAGATATCTTTAACATGCGCAAAATGCAGTCGGGCAATCCGAATTTTTCGTCCTTATCCGAGAAGACTAGGTTCTCGTTCCTACCCACCTTAGGATCAGGAACAAGAAAATATGAGAAAAATCCCCAAATTCCAACATGCCTGCACCGACTGGGATTTGAACCCGGTACCTTCGGCATGAGAGGCGAGCACCTTGCTTCTAGACCACCGTGTCCCCTGTACGATGAAAGATTCCTGTATTGAAATTGGGATTCCCCTCTAAATTTTGAGATTTATGATGAAAAAAAAAGTGTCCTTTCTACACAGATACAACATTATGTGTAATCATTATCAATAGGAGTACAATCATGTAGCAATGCTACACTGTCATGTATTTATTGTGAAAAAAATTTAATGCAACAAAAGAGAACAAATACTCCGTTCCTTATCGTTGATGAGTCACAAAGGTGTCCTAAATACTGTTTACAAAATACATGTGCCTTATCCTGCATGTGCGTAAAAACTAGACATTTTTCCACAAATCTTATCTCAAATGCCAGTAGACTGTAAAACTTTGGCCACTATGACTTAACGTCTTTAGTGAAACACTGTCCCGACAATGCAGTGAGGAAATTGTGGGTGACGAGGGGGGGGGGGGCTTATATTGGAATTGCCTGGCTTACAGCGACAACATACTCCATTTCCGACAAAATTGACATGACTACATATTTCCGAAATCTGTTTTGTAGGTGTTGAGAAGTTTATCCTTGGGTTTGCGTAGAATCAGATTCAGCACATAAATTTGAATACTGCAATAGAAATAAACAAAAACAACAAAATCTAATACACACCAACCAGAAGGCCTCCTGCTTTCGATTTCGTGTTACACTTGTACTCAGACAAGATAACCACATACTCACGTGCATTGGTTATTCTCACACATATTTATGGCCATTGACATAATGTGCAAATAGTGTTTCATAGCATAGTTCTATGATGGTGTAGATCTCAGCATTGGGATACAATCATGATTTCTCACAGCTCTCTAATTTAGCATTTTACTATGTTAGGACTTGGCTTGCTGGGAAACTCAGTTTTGGCACGAAGATTATTTGAACAGTCTTGTGAAAAGTCATCACTGAAATCTATAGTGGCAATATGACAGTCAAGACTTACTGTGTTTGACAGACAAAATCCTGCAGTCATTGTCGTTCCACTGATAGTTGTATTCAATGCGCATTGCTAGGTAATACAGCGACATGAACATGCCAGGATGGGATCTTGATGCTTATATGTTAATAGTACTTTGTTTATTCTCTAACTGGAAATCGAGTTGTGATATTTGTATTATCGCTGTGGTTATAAGTACGGACACACTCCAAGCGTTTTGCGCTAGGGCGCCTACATATAAGTACTTATCCCTAACCCCGATCTTATCCTCAACCCTAAATCTTATCGAATCCCTAACTCTGCTCCCTACTCCTTCAAATAAAAAAAAAAAAAGCAGGAGGAAAACTAAAAGAAAATCTGAAAGAATATTGAATTAGGCTGTTGTTCGGATTATTTCAGGGGGAGTTCTCTAGCTCTGGAGTTGCACGAGGCTTTAAAATACGTATTCTAGTGCAAAGAACTTGGGAGAGGCATGTACTTTTAACAACAGATGTTATAAATATATTATATATATAATGGATTTCTGAGTTGATGTCATAAAGATCTGTCGACCAGTCAGGGTACTCGTCAGAGCTCCAGGCACAAAACACATGAAATTTCACCGCCGAAATTCTGCTGAACCGGTCAGATTTTGGGTAGAATTCGATTAGAAACGGTGATGGCTTTAGGCGAAAGACATTAATTGAAGAAAGCACACAGCGAAGGGAGATCATTCTGTGAACACACGAACGTGAGATTGCGTAGAGGGGCGTGCATCGGTGTAGACAGTTTTGCAAGCTAAACGACTTTAATGATTTGTTTCATGAAGAAAAAAAAATAATGGCGAAAAGCGTTTTTTGGGGAATAACTTTTTCTTTTACCAGTGGACTGTTTATTTCGAAACTTTGCCAGTGGCCCGAAAATAATTATTTGTCTTAATTACATAATTTTATTCGAATTTGATCGGTTGTGTTTGGGGCCTTTTTTCTCTTTATCGGTATAATGTACATTGAACTCTCTGCATACATTTGAAAGTTTTACAACAACGATATATCACAAAAATCATTGTTGCCTGCTCTCAAAACGAAACACAGCGGGTAATGTTCAGCTTTTGTGAACTTTCGCCCACATAACAAATTACATAAAACTTCCCACAATCGCACGGTTTGAGAATGGAAAAGACGTCTCCATCCAACCACAGTTAGCACGGCTGCACATTCACATACATAAACAAATGCTGTAAATCACCTGAACTTTCGAATAGAGAGACCTGGCGTTACATACCCAATCTGTAGCGACTAAAGGACCTATTATTTATTTAGACGTGTAGGAATATTCTAAAATTCACTATTCTTTTAAGACAAGACAGTATGATGTTATATGCCAAATTTCATTAAGATTGGTCAAGAAATAAGTAAACTATTCCCGAAAAGCGTTGTGTAATTGTTTTCATGGGTCAAAGCAAGTTAATCCCGGGGTAAAGCCGGGAGGTAATAATGCTTGTATACAATAGGATTGTCCGGTCCATGTTTGAGTAACCAGAAACAATGGTATTGACATTGCAGTAAGCTTTCATTTGCTGTTTGGTTCACTGCAGTGTTAAGACATGTATTCTAACAAAGAGATGATTTTTCGCTACACATTGTGGTCAAGTATGTGCCAGCTACAAGCCTTTATTTGTAACAGTCCAATGTCCTTCAGTCCACAATGGTCTTGGAGGGTCTGAAAGCAAATGGGCATTTCTATAATTGTAGAGACATAACAGTGAAGCGTCGACGAAAATATGGCCATGCACACGATGTTATATAAAAAAAACAAAATAAACCACACAGAAATCTGTGGGATCGCAGCAAGGTGTGAAGCAAAGACAAAATAAAGAGCATTTTTTTCAAAAGTGGGTCATTCAAATATTGCATGTTATGGTCCCTTTCAGATAGTCATTCAAAATTAGTATCAGAGGCGGTGTAAATGTTCATGGCAAGTATGTACTTACAGTATAAGTGTTCATAGCAAGTATGTACTTACACCGCGTCTGCACTTAAATTTGAAGGACCATCTGAAAGGGACCATAACCCATGCAACATTCAACGCTCTTCAAATAATGGCAAAAAGTAAACGGTTGTATGTAACAAAGCCTCGCCTAAGAAATAATATATATTGGCAGACGGACTATGTTCCGAAAATCCGACTCTGGAATCCTCAGCAAAGTTGTGTAACATTCTACCATTTTTTTTTAGTTTGTTCAGTTTTCTTTCATGGTGTATTATTTCTTTTCCTGATGAAGATCAAACCATGAAAAGCTTATTTTGTCTTTCTTTTTCTTTTGTACTTTATTGTATCGCTTCTGCAGTATTTCTTAAACGAGGCTTTGCTGCGTACAATGTTTTCGTTTTGCCATGTTTTAGTATTGTAAATGAACTCAGAAGGAAATTATACACAATAATCTGCAGTACTAGCGCTGTACAACATAGTATTGGGTGAAAATAATAATTCCATTTTCACACCGGCGTCAGTATTCTGCCTGAGATTTAAAACTGCTTTACATACGAACAAATGCCATTTAGAAACAAATGATGAAATGAAACAGACTTGCAAGAGCAGCCACAACTGCATCTGGGAGATATGACAGTCAATAGTTACTGCTTTTGACAGACATAAAATCGCTTTTCAGCGCAGTCACTGTGGTCACCGCGTATTTCCAAGCAATCTTCACCTATGGACAGACATTGTTCCCGGGATTTTTCTCACATTTCTCTCTTTTATAGGTAGAATGCGCATGACGTCACAGAGTGCTTTTGTTTTGTTTTCCCGCCATCTTGTTTGGCCGGTGGATCAGCTGATTAGTGTAACTTATAGACATGTCGAGGCGGCTTTGTTAATTAAAATGTCTGCTAACTGCATTGTCGTTGATTGCTACAGGGGTGGAAAGGATGGATAGAAAGTTGGTCAAAATCCTCACCATTTGTGTAAACCAAGGAAAGGAAGTGAAAGAATTAACCGAACGTCGTTCAACTGTGGTGTGGTTGACAAGCTACCAGGAGGAGTCGCATAGATCTAGATCTAGACATTCTGGTTGTGCCGAGCACTTCATCTCAGGTAGTTGTCAGCTTTAATCATTTATGAATAACGTGATGAAAGTAAGCCCGTCATTTCCGTCACAGAAGAGTTAGGTCTAGATCAGATATGTGCAATGTACATTGCTTCACGGTGTAGGCTAGTTAGAGCTGTAGGATTAGAGGTCTAGCGAGTGCGGTTATCTTCATTTTTACCGCAAAATAAAGTCACCGACCTAATAAATCTCAGTTATAATTAAAAACTTTCCTGTCGACTTGCTTTTAAGCAGTTCTAGATTCACACTGTAGCCTACAAATGAATTGAAGATGATGCACCGGCAAAATGCTGATTAAAATTCACCAGAGATAGCCAAAATACAGTAGCCTAGTATGAGGGAGTCAGTCCTGAGTGATGAGGTATGGAATCACAGTTAGATCTAGATCTGATCACAAACATGTTGAATTGCAGCAGTATGAGAGACAGAGAGTGAACCTTGAATTATGAGATACAACATAATAATTAAATGTATCTGTATCAAACAGGTATGAATAATAAAATATGAAATCATAGGCCTAATTAAATCTAATCTCCTATCACAGAGCTGTTGACCAGCAACAATATAAGAGATTGAGCCATGAGCGATGAAAGATAAAATTATACTTTGATCTAGCCAGCCTCACACAGATATGAGAGAGTGAGCATTGAATGATGAGATATGTACTGATAATCAGATCTAACCTGCATCATACAGGTGTGAAAGGGTGAGTCTTGAGTGATGAGATATGTAATGATAATTAAATCTAGATCTAGATTTATATCACACAGATATGAGAGTGTGAGCCTTGAGTCATGAGATATGTAATAATAATTAAATCTAGATCTATACCACACAGATATGAGAGTGTGAGGCTTGAGTGATGAGATATGTAATGATAATTAAATCTAGATCTAGATTTATATCACACAGACATGGGAGTGGGAGCCTTGTCATGAGATATGTAAATATGATTAAATCTAAATCTAGATTTATGTATTATTATTACATGTGAGTGTGAGGCTTGAGTGATGAGATATGTAACCTGATGATAATTAAATCTAGATCTAGATTTATATCACACAGATATGAGAAGTGAGTCTTGAGTCATGAGACATATGTAATGATATTTAAATCTAGATCTAGATTTATACCACACAGGTATGAGAGTGTGAGCCTTGAGTGATGAGATATATGTAATGATATTTAAATCTAGATCTAGATTTATACCATACAGATATGAGAGTGTGAGCTTTGAGTGATGAAATATGCAAGAATAATTAAATTTAGATCTAGATTTATATCACACAGATATGAGAGTGTGAGCCTTGAGTGATGAGATATGTAAAGATAATGAAATCTGGATCTAGATTTATATATTGCAAAACACTAGAGTGTGAGCCATGAGTGATGAGGAGATCCAGATTTCTATTACACAGATATGAGAGTGTGGGCCTTAAGTGATGAGATCTGTAGCCTAATGATAATTAAATCTAGATCCAGATTTCTATCACACAGATATAAGAGTGTAAGCCCTGAGTGATGAGATATCTAATGACAATTAAATCTAGTTCTAGATCTAGATTTGTACCACACAGGTGTTAAACCACAGCAATGTGTGAGAGTGGGTCTCGAGGGATGAGTTATAATTAGATCTAGATCTATATATTATCTGGGGGCTGGTTTACAGTTTACCCAATTTATACCGTGAAGTTAGCTTTTTCTCCCATTCAAAATGTACACATGTGCCATTGTTTACTGTAGCAATCAGCTTTTGGCTCGCCACCGGCTGGTTCGCGGCGTCTCCCTTGCCTCTTTATACATACACAACGCTGGTAAAATAAAACACTTTAGCTAAGCTCATTTATAATTAATTATATTAATTATATCAGCACTACCAGTAGATTTTTATACAATTTAGAATCAAAATCAATGCAACAACTGCCATGTTTGTGGGCAGGTCCGGCCAAACAAGATGGCGGACCCGGAAGGAAAGTGAAATATACGCATTCTACCTATAGTAGTTTTAGTCACATGTCATTGGTTCTCAGCTTGGGCGATATCGGGGGATGGGGGGGGGCGTATTTTTGCAGGGGCCGAAAATGAAGAAAAGGGCGACCGGTCGGGCAAAAATGATGAAAGGGGACGATAAGGTGGCGAAATCATGAACATAGGACGAGTTGGGGGCAAACAGACGGCAGCCACTGGCTTGTTCAACAACACGTGTAGATGGGTTTTATTGACTGAAAATATCTTTTTCTTAAGTGCATTTCATGACGAGTGCTTCTGTTTTACAATGAATCATCAATGGGCCTATTGCCATTAACAAGAATTTGAAAAACATAACGTCATAATTTGTGTAAAGTCTATCTTTATGTAAAATGTATTCGTTGGGTATAAATAAAGATTTGGGTGAGGGGGGAGGAGACAGGAAAAGCAGGGGAGGGGGGAGTGAAATACATTTGGAGCTTAAAGAGGCGATTCTCTGAAAAAGGTTGAGAACCATTGTCTAACGTCGTCATATGCCGTGAACAGTTATTTCATAACTTAGGTCACAGATCCAAGCATGAACAGTTCACAATAAAACAAGCTCGAAATGGTACATGCCAATGTGATTTGACTTTCCAATGTCAAAACAACATAAGCTATACGCAGGCTTTGATGGAACTCTGAATCAACAGTGGAAATAAAATCCTATTGACTGAGTTTGTTCTCTTCAAGAATTTGATATTTCACTAGCATCATGGTATTGTTAACATTATCCATTCCCCCACTAATTTTTTCTGGTTTTTAGTTTTTGTCCTCATTGGTTCAAGTAAACTTTGACTAAACCATTTTTCTCAAGGTCTGGATCTGAATGAAGTGTAACATCACAGAATAAATCGTAACATAATGTAGGCGCCTGGCACTTACCATTGTAAAAATGATCTGGTTGTCCACTTATCCAGTCAGTGAAAGGTCCAATTGTCACTTTGTCACTGACCCACTGCCAGATACCTTCATGAAAAGCATCACTGCCGCCTATCCAAGCACTGGAAACTAGACAGAAGTAGGTCAATTTAGTTTATTCATTACTTAATAATCAGTCCCTCTCCTGAAAGGCAAGGGAATATTACTTCATCATATCAAATAGAATTCGTTTATGAAGTCGAGCCCTCAGCAAGTTATTATCCCACTGACTTGGAAGACATTGGTAGATGTCAAGCCAAACCGTAGGGTAATTAATGGCTGAAACCAGTGGAATAAAAGAAGTAACAAAATATTCTGCCGGAAAATCAGTCTTTCGTGAATGATAGTATTTGAGCACAATAACATTCACATGAGATGAATCCATATTTATCAGTGTACTAAAGGTTGGGAGAAAAGCTTTTATATGAGTGATATTCTGCTGAAATAATACTGATCTAGACAGTGAGACTCCTACAACAGTGTCCATCATGACCTGATACTATTCACTTTCTGTTGTGAACTCTGCACATGGAATGGCTTTCCTACTACATAATAATCATTAAGGTCAGTTGGAATGTCGAGTGACTCGGGCAAGTGGATAATATCAATGTTCATGCCGTTTAAACGCCTGACTAGGAAACTGAGAAATTGTCCAATTGTCTAGTACTTAGTGGCTATTATGGGAATAATGATTCAAAGTTGAAAGAACATTGGTGCACATGGCAGTGGAGTGTTAAGTTTTGTTTCTACAAGTTAAAACTGTTTCTGTCTCTGTCTTTGTAATGCCAACAAAGGCGTGTCTCTCTTTGTAATCTTTGTGTATGACTTGTATTATCCTCGTTCATCTCCCGTCTCCAGGAGGTCATCGTGACATCTCCAGGGGAAATTACTTTGCTTGTTCTTCAGTTCGCCTTTCAACCAAGTGTTCACCGTTAAAGTTCTGGGTTCAGCCACTGTAGCTCCGTAAAAGTGACACATTGTCTGTGGAAATATCAAATGACTTAAAAAAAAAATAATTACATTAAATTAATTATATTTCCACCAGGTGTCCTATTAAAGTAGTCGTTCTCATACATGATGTGTGTTCAGTATCTGACTGCTTGTTTCCTTGCTGTTGTTGTTGTTGTTGATGATGATGATAATGTAGTCGTTGGTGTTAATCTGTTGTTTTTTTTCTCAGTGTTTCCCCTTGGTGATCTGTGAACCATGATAAGTTAGACATTTATGGAAAAAGCACCTTTTAATCTCACTGCCACCTATCCCTCCATTTTTCATGCTTGATTTATCTATTTTCTATACATCTGATGTTTGCCATCAGCAAAAGAAATGTAGAAATGGCCCTACCATCGCATCTCTCCAGGTCTTTCGATCTTGACCGAATACAAAACACAACCCATCGTTGAGGAACCAGCCTGGATAACATTGGCCTCTAACTGGATGGCAGCAAATTGTCACGGGCAGACACAAGTGAGGGGATTGGGGACAGAAGTGGCAGGAATAAACATTTCACAGAGTGTTTTGAGGATCTCTAATTTTAACGACATTATCAAAAGACAGACAGAAATATTAGACAAAAAGTAAGAGAAGGACAGAAAAAAAATATATTGTGGGAAGATCTATACATATATATCTAATAATAATTAAAATGTTGGTTTTTTTTTTCTTATATTTCGTTCATGGATGCCGCCTTCTAATGTGTGTTCCTGTGATTTTAGGATCCTATAAATCGTCTTGCTCTCTGATATCAAGATGATAACTCTCTTGAGACAAACTCATGCGTATTCAATATTTTGACATAACATTTCGTTAGAAGTTGGTAAAATATACTCGTCAAGAAAGGATCTTTGGATACTTTTTAAATCAGAAAAATGCTCATATGTACTCTCCAGTCCTGCATAAAACATTTTTAAGGGTGTTCACAAACTACAGGCAATGTATTATGTTTCTTACTTTTTTGTATCATGATTATTCTGATACAGACTGAAGTTGTATCATGCAAGGTTAAGCGGCAGTCTTTGGCGTATAAAGTTTTTAAAAAATGAGCTATTAATTTTCAGCCCCCTTAAAAGCCGACTTTAGAAAATGAAATTGTTCACTATAGAATCAAGACAAACTGAGCTGACAAATACTAAAAGGAAAAAATATATTCGACAGACTAATTTCATAAGTGTTTAACTATAATGGCACAGATAATTTGAGACATACTGCAAAAGCCTTGTATGCCATAGTGGATATTCAAAGTAAAAATGCATATAATTATGTGCTTAAAATGAATTTGATTCTCCACCAATTAATGATATTGGACACAATAAAGACAGCAGTGCGAAAACATAAGGCTGCTTAAAACTCTCGAAAAGATTTATCGTAAACTTTGACCACACCAATGACTTTACTTAGCTACTATTTCCACTTACCAGCAAGGACGTGACAAGTGACCAACAAAAACAACGTCTTTAACATTTTGCTGGATTGTCTCTACACTGGACTTGTGCTGGTTTGCCTTAGCTTAAATCTTAATCATTCAGATAAGATAAACATCATTATCTTTTATAGGTTGATTGCCAGGGGGAAGAAAAACAAAAAGCGTGTAAAACAACATAATGGATTTGACACCAGCAGTTTAAAAAATAAAAGGTC
The DNA here is from genome assembly GCA_963931925.1 of Onchidella celtica. Taxonomy (NCBI): domain Eukaryota; kingdom Metazoa; phylum Mollusca; class Gastropoda; order Systellommatophora; family Onchidiidae; genus Onchidella; species Onchidella celtica. The sequence continues at coordinate 67,516,655 of OZ007570.1, read as the reverse complement.
AAAGAAAAAAAAAAAAGAAATTCTGCAAGAAATGGTTAAATATAAAATCGTTAATTGCACATTCATTTTTAATGTCTAATGACATTTTTAGATGTTTCTGACAGTACTCATTTAGAGTATACATTTCTGGCTTTTAACGAGAGACAGGCAGAACAGCCTACCCTGAACCCGAGCTACAAAGTATATCGTCGGCCGGGGGACAAAAACGTTTAAGTCACAAAATTGTGTTTTTTTACTTTTTTTTTAGAATTCAGTTATCCATTAGCCACTTCATGTACACACCAAAAATTAGATCATGTTAACATAGAAAAATTTTGAAATAAACCCAAGAATAAAAAACATTCAACTCCACACTCGCGAAAAGCGCCGGTGTCAAAACCGTTTAAACGCCCCGTTGGGACTTGACCGGATTTATACTAGCCCCGTCGCTTGAACAGTTTTGAAGGGTGTCAGCTTGCGGTGCTCGGACCATTGCGTAATTTAACGGATAAGAAAGGCCGATGCAATACATCACCACACTAACCTGAAATGTCACCCTCATGATTATCATAATTAATTGTGTGTCAAATCGTTGTTAGAGCATGATTAATTTTGATCAAACGTATGATAATTCAGAGCAATAAAATTGCCCATAGGTTTCTCTTCCGGTTCTAATCTCTACAACACCCTTAATAAAAGCGTACTTGTATATCATGATAATCAACAGACAACAAAAGTAAAGCATGGGTCCAGGTTTATAAGGCAGACAGATTTTTGCAAATGTTCATTGCCTCTCAGCTATTCAAGAAATACGGATGGGCTCATCAGTGGCGGACGTATAGTTGCTCTTGCATTGGCACAAAAGGTGAACAAAAAAGATGTGCCAAAGAATTTGACTGGTATTGTATCAGAAGGAAAACAGTAGATGAAATTGAAACGAGGGTTAGTTTCGACGACAACCTTGATTTAAAAGTGGACAAACTTGGGATACTTGGACGAAACCATAATTTCTCAAGACAAGGAGAATGAGTCACATCATGCGACAGCACTTTTTGATGACATGCATCTGGACCCAGAGGTCATCTCGTCAAATGTGAGAAAAAGAAAGAAACCCGGAGAGTGGAAAGGGGAGGAAAGAAAGAAATTAAGGCAGTCTGGACAAGAGTATGAATGAAATGGAGAACAACGTTCTGCAAAGAGAATGCTAGATCGCTGCAAATGCCAAAGCAAAGGTACATCCTGCAAAGACATCACAGATGATGACCGCAGAGAGTGTTTCACTTATGTTTAGTCACTGACATAGGAAGGGAGAAAAAAGGGCTGGTTGACAAGATTGGCAAGAGAAGAAAACGCACCACAAACGATGAAAGCAAGCGCCATCACACATATGTGTTCCATCTGAAATGTGAAGATGAGCGGAAGAAAGTCTGTAAGCAAATATTTTTGAACACAACTAGGCCATGGGACCAAAATCCTAGCTAGTCTCTAAAGTAAATTTCGATACGCACCCCCTAGGGAAAATCTAGGTATGGTTTTAATATGTTCCCAGTAACCATCTTTGACTAAAAATCAAATGTTGTCATCCATAACTGTGCACATTAACAACTTATTTTTAAAAAATGTTTATTGCTATGTAACGTCTGTATTTTTGCATGTTTGTTTCGTTTTACATAATTATGTATTTAGTAAAAACTCCACCTTTGAACAAAAAGGCTTTTTTATTAGTCCACCTATACTAACCCAATTTTACATGTCCATTTGAAATTCCGCAGAAGGTGCATGGAGGTTTTTATTACTTTGATTAGTTTGGTTCTTGAATTTATAGAAAATGCATTGTTTCCTCGTGCTGTCATTTTCATCCTCCATCTTGCCTCCATTCTGTTATAATACCGTGCAGGTCATAAAAAGTAACGCTCGGTTCTTAGTTTCCTGGCGCGCATGAGTTCTGAAGCAGGACTGCAGATTACTACTTTTATTGTAAGAGAGAGAGAGAGAGACAGAAAGAGAGAGAGAGAGAGAGAGAGAGAGAGAAAGCACATGATTGTTTATTCTCGAAATTTCATCCAATGTTTCAAAGAAAACTAATTAAATTGCTATTTACATCTTTCTTAGTGTGCATACAGCATTCCATCATGGAGGCAGCCATTTTGGATTTCGCGGTGAAAGGCTCAATTCAATGGTTGATTAAAATAGCATTGTTTAAATGGCAAACTCAATTCGCATCATTTAATTATCATTTATTGGCACACTTTTACATACAAATTATACAAAAATGTGCATGACTTGAAATGACAACATTGGTTTCTTGTAAAGGGGAGATGCATAAGAACTTGCATGCAAAAAATCAGCTTATCCCCTCAGGTGCGTAACGGAATGACAAGCTACAAGTTTGGTCCCATGGCCTAAACCGCCTTGGGACAATTTATGGTTTGTCCAAGGCTGTTGGGATGAAACAAGACAAGACGAATCAGAAACCCGTTAACAGAGCGGCAAAAGACAGACTCTCCCTCAAAAACGAGTTTTTCAACCTGCTCCCCAAGATGCCGTCTCATTACTGCCGACAATCATCAAGCAAGTTATACCTCGAGCCCATGTTTAGGAGCTTGGCTGAACTACATCGAGTCTATGGGGAGAAATGTGCTGAAAAAAGTAGACAACACCTCTCTATGAGAGTGTTTTTAGAATTGTTTGATGAGAGCAATCTTGCCCTATTTGCACCCAAAGAGACCTGTGTGACATATGTGTGGGACATGAGACTGACAATGTCCACACCGATGCCTGGACAGTCCACCAATAGGAGAAGGAGGCTGCACGTAGACAGAAAGAGGTAGACAAGCAAGCCGCCCTAGACGTGATCAGGGATCCTGCAGGAAGCCCTATTGTCCTGTGCATGGACCTTCAAAGCGTACTTTTGTCTCCCAAACTACAGACGTCAGAACTTTATTACAAAACTAAGTTGACGGTGCACAATTTTTACAGTATATGATGTTGCCACAGGGGTGTCATGTGTTATGTGTGGCATAAAGCAGTGGGCAAACCGACAGCTAATGAGTTTGCATCTTGCCTCACATATAATCTCACCATTGGAGGATGCAAGAACGTCATTATATACAATGATGGATGCTGTTATCAGAATCGCAACCACATCCTCTGGTGCACTCAGCTATATTGCACCAACTGAGGACATGATAATTGATTAGAAAGTATTGGTTAAAGGGCACACATAGATGAAGGTTGATTCAGTTCACAGTGTAATAGAGAGAGCTGTGCGGCATGCTCTAATCTACGTGCCGGTGAACTATATAAACGTCATGAAAAGCTCAAGGAAATCACCAAAGCCATAGGTGATGTACTTAGACCATGGATTTTTCAAGGACTTTTCTGAAATTACATCTGTCAAGACCATTCGCCCTGGACTCAAGAGGGGAGAATCAACAGAACAGACATCAGGGCATTGCAATATAAATCAAACGGAAACATCCCCTTCAAGCTCCAGTTCGGTGGAGAACGACAGGAACTGCCCCAACAAAGGAATTACATGTACAAGGATGGTAGGCAGAGTCCAAGGCCAGTGTACAAGGACAAGCTCAAGATCCAAGGAAGTAAATACAAACACTTGCAGGAACTAAAGACGGTAATACCATGAGCCCGCCATGCTTTTTACGACAACTTGCCTCACTGACTTTTATTTTCATGGGTGACGTTGTTGCATTACTGTGCAAAAGTATTTTTCATGTAATCCTTGTTAACTTACAATTCATTCCTGTAAATCAAACTTTGAGATGTTGGGTTTTGTGAATGTGTTACACAACTCAACATGTTTTCAGTTTTGTCATGTCCTCTTTGTTTCCATCAACGCAGATGAATTTGAGAAAATTATATCTTTATCTTCCTGTCTTTTACATCAGCATGTAATGTAATTTTGTTTTCGTTCTTTTTCTATGCAAAAATCAAGTGTATTTAACAATACTTATAAAACGCTGAGCTCGCGAGTTACAGTTAATTGATACATTCATGTTAACAATAATGATACTCGCATTGTTAATTATTTTAACTTGTGATTTCTGATGCCGTAAGGGAACTGCATACTATATCAATTGGCAACTGATAAAAATGAACCTGTTTTAAGACTAGTTGATTTATTTCAGAACTGTCACTTTGAGCAGTAACGGTAGAAATTTGAAAAGCTTTGCAATTTTGCATTCAGAGTGTACACTTATAGGATCTTAAAATCAAGGAGTACCTTACGCAATCACACACACAGAGAAGTTTTACAACAAAAATAACCAACAATTACAACAAGTCTTTACCAATGATAATCCACAAAGCGCTTATCAGTCTTCACGGAATTTAATTCAGAAGGTACACACTTAAACCTTTCTATTCTTATCAGCCAGACAAAATTCGGGGGACAAAACCGTTTAAGCAACTTGACTGAAGTTGAAAGGTTTTGATGCCCGATAAGTGGGGAACAGAAATGTCCAACTCCCCGATTTTCCACATTCCTTACTTTTCTTGCTCCAAATCACAGTATGTGATCAAGACTTTTAGTGCAGAAGATGAAAAATCAACTTTGAGCCCAATACATGTTGCCCTCTTTCTTAAAAGTAGTTTTTACCTTCTCCTGTAAAATGTTCTACAATGGAGTTAACCGGTTGTCCCCCGGCCGACGATATTTTCCCGGGCATCCTGATTGGCATCATGTTTTATACCTTGGTCATTTTATGTTTCACCGAGTAGTGACGTCAAACTATCGAGAGTTGCAAAACACGGACCGGAGAAACTGTTTTGGGTCCTTATTTTAGGTGGCTCGCTGCTCTTGACATTTACATCTCATTTTCCTTGTTTTTATTTTGCTTATGAATGTTTTTGTGGCCTCATAAGGGGGGCTGCCTGGACAAAATTAAAACAACAACTACAACAATAACAAAAAATCCGAGAAGACAAAGTCCTTCATCCAACCTTCCATAGGATCAGGGATAGGAACTTTCCCCCAAAATTCCAACTAAGGATGTTACAACATAAAATGGGGCGTGGCAAAAGTATAGAATTTATTTGGGAAAAATTGTCTTCCCTGAGTATAAAGCGAACATGTACCCACAGTTTCATAGTTTCGGGGACAAGGTGGTCTAGAGGCAAGGTGCTCGCCTCTCATGCCAAGGGTCCCGGGTTCTAAACCCGGGCAGTGCAGGCATGTTGGAAAGTGGATTTTTCTCATATTTTCAAGTCCCTGGTCCTATTGGGGGGTAGGATCGAGTAGTTCTTGGAAATTGGATTTTTCTCATATTTTCAAGTCCCTGGTCCTATTGGGGGGTAGGATCGAGTACCTAGTCTTCTCGGATAAGGACGAAAAAATTCGGAGGGCCCGTGTGCACGTTGCGCACGTTAAAGATACCTTGGCAGTTGGAAATCGTAAAGAGCAGGCCGAAAGGCCGCTGCCCGGGCAAAATTGAAATTAATAGATTAAAATTTATCCATATCATCCCCCCCCCCCCCCCGCCAGAACAAGAAATAATAAAACAAGTAAAGTGAGGTGTAAATGCCAAGGGCAGCGAACCTCCTAAAATAAAGACCTCAAATCAGTTTCATAGTTTCATTCATCTATCGGAAAATTACACTTCTTTTCAAATGAATTTAGGTGAAGTGTTTTTCTAGATTTTGTGTTTGCCTCGGACTTCTCCACGTATGTTTTGCAACTTGCTCTTATGTACATAGATATCTTGTAATGGTAGCAGTTAATGGGCGCAGGTTTTTTTTTTTTTTTCGCTTCTGTTTTTGTTTGTTTTGTTTTGATCTACTTTCCTCTTGTTAAAGTTTATTGTTAAAAAATCATTTATGAACTTTCACCCTCTTGTTTCACGAGTTGACTCAACGCCATTCGCCCTGTCGTTGGACGTTCAAAGCTGTGTGTTCAAAAACAAACGGCCAAGTGAGCACACCTCATGTAATGGTTACAGAAGTGCTCGGGCTCCAGTGATAAGTGGAAATGTGACGATGCAACTCCATTGCAGTTGAAAAGAGACCAGTACATTTATGATGCATCCAGAAAGAAACGGGCAGAGTTGGTAAGATCTGAGGTTCAACTATAATAATAATAATAACGTGTAATATTAATCCGATAACAGGCCCATACCAAGGTGCCCTAATTACAGCAGGTAGTTTATTCAATAACAATAATATTTTGTCGATGCATAAAAATCCCAAAATTCCAACATGCCTGCACCGATCGGGATTTGAACCCGATACCTTCGGCTTGAGACGCGAGCACATTGCCGCTAGACCGCCGTGCCCTGCACGATGAAGGATTCGTGCATTGAAATCACATTCAACTCTAAATTTTAAGATTTATGATGGAAAAAAAGTGTGCTTTCAACACAGATACAACATTATGTGTAATCATTATCAATAGGAGTAGGCTAACAGTCATGTAGCAATGCTACACTGTCATGTATTTAATGTGAAGAGATTTTAATGCAACAAAAGAGAACAAATACTCCGTTCCTTACCGTTGATGAGATTGGGTATCTAATGCCAGTCTCTACCAAGTAAAGGACCTATTTAAACGTGTAGAAATATTCTAAAATTCACTATTTGATTAAGATAACTGAACGTGATATCATATGCCAAATTTGAGAAAGATACAATCAAGCAACGCTTCTTGATAGCCATTGTAAGTCGACATACAATAGTTTACCTGGACGAAAAGTACGAACAGCAAGTGTAGAGCTATAAAAATTTAACAGCACAGTGTGTTATGTACCTAATCGAATTTTTTCAGCAAATCTAAATCTAATCCAGTTTTTATTCATCATCATCATCATTGCCTTTCTCACCCTGGATCAGGGTATAGGCCACCAACAAACACTTTCCATCCCTCTCTATCATGGGCCAGTCTCTTTACATTATTCCAAGTCTTTCCGCTTCGTTGCACATCATTTTCTCTGGCTCTTCTCCACGTTCCGCGCGGCCTTCCTCTTGATCTCTTGCCCTGGGGATTCCAATCCAATACCTTCTTCGTGATGCTGTTTCCTGGCCTCCTGAGAGTGTGGCCGATCCATCTCCATCGCCTCCTACCAATTTCCTCTCTGACTGGGCTCTGTCTTGTTCTTTTCCATACAATTTCATTGCTGACCTTGTCTGTCCATCTGATCTTAAGTAGCTTCCTCAAACATCTGTTGATGAAAACTTGGATTCTCTTTATGCAGGCCTGGGATGCATTCCAAGTCTCACATCCATACAACAGGACTGACTTCACGTTCGAGTTGAATATCCTCAGCTTTGTTTTTAGAGATATATCCTTGGTTCTCCAAATCTTGCTTAAGGACGTGAAAGCTGCCTGTGCCTTTCCAATTCTGGTTCATGTTAATGTCCAATAAGCTTGAATAAAACGATAACCCAATAATAAAACTGAACTGTAATAAAGAGAGTAGACATAACGCAAACAAATGTATTAGTTAATTAACATTAAACAAACAATTCAAATTCTGCTTGAATGGTCCTCAAGTTTAAATCGACCGTTTAAAAAAGTTTAAATGATTTTAGTTATTCACTTGTTAGCCGTCATCCATTGCATTGAATAGTAAAAATGAAGAAATAAAAATCAATTGAATTTCATAATAGGCCTGCCTTTGTTCTTCATTGACTTTCTTATGGCATTGACTTTTGCATGTACCATTGCAGTCACGTCCGACTTTCCGTTGTGGCACAAGTTTTCCTCTGGAACTTGAACATTCCATTCCGTTCTTGTATAATTCTTTCATGTGCTCCTTTTGGCTTTTTCCTCGTTTCTGTTTTCTACTTTTGGATTTTGCGTCTTGGGGAAGGGGGTCGGGCTCTTCACCTTGGAGACTGAGATCTGCAGCTTGGGAATTAGATTCTGCAACTTAGGGGTTAGGTTTTGCAGTTTGGGGGCTAGGTTCCGCAGCTTGGGGTTAAATTCAGATGCAGGAAAATAAATAAGGGACAGGAAACAGGCCAAATAACGTATTTTGTAGTGAACGAGTAGGTCACGATGTTGTATGACACGATAGCCTACAATAGGGCTATTTTTAGAATGCTTCAACGGGAAAACTATGGTATGTCCACATGCAGCCAGCTGTCGTGCTGCGCTGAGTGTTGCATGTCCACTTGCCTTGTTCTTTGTGGACGATTTTTCGTTGCCAAAACACTTAATATCTTAAAAACTTGTAATCCAGTCGATCTAAAACTTGTCCCATTCGATACGCGGGAAAAATCTATATTCTATCAAATTTTCATTTTTTCCGATTTTTGACACACAACATTATTTCCTGGACGGCGACGATTTGCTTGTACACAATAAGAATAAGACAATCTTGACCATGTTTGAGTAACGAGAGACAACAGTATTGACATTACAATAAGCTTTTATTTGCTGAATGTGTAACCACAGTGTTATTACATGTCTACAACAGAAGAGATGATATTTTGCTACAACTTGTGGTCAGGTATGTGCCAATATCAACTCTTTACTCGAGACAGTCCGATGTCCTTCAGCCCACAACGGTCTCGAAGGGTCTGAAAGTAAATGGGCGTTACTAGAATAGCAGAGAAATAACTGTAAACTGTCGATTACATTTCAATGCACACGATGTCAACAAAAAAAAAAAAAGAAGAAAATACAGAAATCTGTGGGGATCGCAGCAACACGCGAAGCAAAGACAAAATGAAGAACGTCTTTCCAAGTCAAATATTGCATGAGTTATAGCCAATTTCAGATAGTCATTCAAAACTAGTGTAAGACGCCGTGTAAGTCTTCATAGCAAGTTTTAACTGAACACTTACACCTCGTCTTACACTAAATTTGAATGACTATCTGAAAGGGGCCATAACCCATGCTAAAGTTGCCTTACCCAGTTTTGAAAAACCGCTCTTCAAATACGGCAAAAAGAAAAAAATCATTTAGCAAAACCTCGCATAAGAAATAATATATTGGCGGACGGACTATGCTTCCAAAATCCAAGTCTGAGTCCTCAGCAAAGTAATCGTAGTTGTGTAACATTCTACATTTTGTTTGTTTGTTTGTTCAGTTTTCTTATTTGTTCAATTTCTATCCCGTTATATTTCTTTTTCCTGAGGAAGATCAATCGATGGAAAGCTTGGTTTGTCTTTCTTTTTCTTTCGTGCTTTATTATATCACTTCTGTAGTATTTCTTAAGCCAGGCTTCGCTACAAACAGCCTGCTCGTTTTGCCATGAACTCGGTTTCAAATTAGGCACAATAATCTGCAGTATTTGAGCTCTACAGAACAGTAGTGGATGAAAGTAATCATTCCATTTTTACGTCAGGCTCAGTATTCTGCCTGAGATTTAAAACTTCTTTACATAGGAACAAATTCCATTTAGAAACAAATGATTAAACGAAACACACTTGCAAAAACAGCCACAGCTGCAGGTGTAAGATATGACAGACAATACTTACTCCTTTGGACAGACATAACCTCGCCTTTCAGCGCAGTCGCGGTCGTTCTACTGATAGCCATAGTTACCATACATTTCCAAGCAATCTTCCCCTGCGGACAGTCATTGTTCCCAGGAATGTTCTCATATTTCTCTTTTACAGTAGATGTAGTCTTATATCGTTACATCATATCAAGAAAAGTTGTTTCGTAACGAAGGTCCCATGCCTTAGCATGGAGAGATGACAATAAAACATACCTGAACTGGCACATGCCAATGTGATTTGACTTTCGAATGTCAGAAATAATAGTGGTTATTCACAAGCAAATTGACATCTCAATGCAGGTCGAACCTTACTGATTGAGTTTTCTCTCTTCAAAAAATTAAAAACAATTTTAACATTATGGTATTGTTAAAATGTTAAATTCACCCACTACTTTTCTGAGCTGTTTTTGGTTCTTATCCACGTTAATTCAGGAAAACTTTAACTAAACCATTTTTCTCGAAGTCTGGACATTTACCACGATGAGGTGTAACATCGCCGAAAAAATTGTAACATAAAGTAGACACCTGGCACTAATCATTATAATTGTGATTTGGTTCCCCACTTTCCCATTCAGTGAAAGGTCCAACTGAAAAACTGTTACTTTGTCACTGACCCACTCCCAGGTTCCTTCATGGAAAGCATCAGTGGCGCCTATCCAAGCACTGGAGGCTAGACAAAAGTTTATTTCAATTATGGTCCAAGCACTGGAGTCTACCAGAAGGAGGTCAATTTATTTCAATTATATACTATGTGGTCACTCCTTCTCATGGGAGGCAAGGGAAAATTTCCTCATCATTAGAAATGGAATTCATTTACGCATTCGAGCTCTCAGCGACTCGCTATCCCACTAAATATGTAAATGTTTACGTCACGTCACACCGTGCCGGAATTAGTGGCTGAAACCAGTGGAATAGAAGAAATAACAAAATATTCTTCTGAAAATCAGTCTTTCGTAAATGACATTATTTGGGCACAGCGACTCTCAAATGAAATGTATGTACAGATATCTGTGTACCAAAGATAGGGATAAAAGCTTTTAAATGGATGATATTCCACTGATCTAAACAGTGAGACTCCTACAACAGTGCGTCCATCATGACCCGATACCGAGTCGCTTTTTGTTGTGAACTCTGCACTTGGAAAGGCTGTCTCATTATATAATGCTCTCTGAGGTTAGGTGGAATACCGAGTGACTAAGGCAAGCGGATAATAGCAATATCCATGCTGTTTACATGGCTGTCTGGGAAACTGAGAAATTTTCCAATTGTCTAGAACTTAGTCCTTGTACTGTTTTTGGGAATATTGATTCAAAGTTGAAAAAAAAAACGCAATCCGGAACATTGGTACACATAGAATGGGAGGATTACGTTTGTTTCTACAAGTTAAAACTGTTTCTGTCTCTGTCTATGTTATGTCTACAAGTCTGTGTCTCTCTTTGTAATCTTTGTGTATGACTTGTATTATCCTCGTCATCGAGACATCTCCAGGGGAAATTACTTTGCATGTTCTTCAGTTCGTCTTTCAACCAAGTGTTCACCGTTGAAGTTCTGGGTTCAGCCAGTGTAGCTCCGTAAACATAACACATTGTCTGTGGACAAATCAAACAATGCGTCACTTTCCAGGATGATCTTATCCTTAAATTAATTATATAAAATAATATTTCCCAGTATCGTAACTAAGTATTCTTTCTCATTCATCACACATTTTAAGCTATGTGACTGTTTGTTTGCGTTTTGCTGTCGGAGGGGGGGGGGGTGCGGGTCCTGAAGGCAATTTTTGTTATTATGAGAAATAGACAATTTTAACTATTATAATCGTATTCAGGATGTCTGAATTAGCAGAAAAAAAATGTCATATTGTTGCCATGGAAGCGCCGCCATCTTGGATTTTGAGTCCCCAAAAAGTACCAAATTCAATATAGATAGGCTTCGCCAAAGTTTACTGAATTTATTTGAAACTTCTCTTATGTCTTATTCAATCCAATTAAAAACTTTATACAGAAGGGAATTTTGATATCTCTGACAGATCTTTTGTTATAAATTTTTGAAAATGGTATGTAGCGGAATTCCATTTTTTCTTATTTTCTATCACAAAAAAATTCAACAGAAAAAAAAAAATGAAAAGTTAAACAAATTTCCTTCTGTATGAAGTTTTTGGTTTGTTCAAACATGTTGTTAGCCAAATTTTATACCAATTGGTCAATGAATAAAAAACTAGTTCACAAATCACTGATCAAAAGTGCAATTTCGAGAAAATCGCATTTGAAAGTTTTTTTCAATAAAAATGTTATTGAAACGTGTTACACCAGGCTAAAGTCATCATTACTGATGTGCTGGGCCTCAACAATGCTTTCCAAACCATCAAAGGTTTATGACAGGTGTGTACGGAGGAGAAGGGATTTTCATAGCGACACTAAGATGTTATTTAGTGCTAATTTTGCAGCCCAATGGCATGATTCTTGTGCCTTTTTCTTGACCCCCCCCCCCCACCTCACTAAAAGGCATATTTCAGGGTTATAAACACTCAAAATTGAGTTTGGAAGTGGAAGTTTGGAAGGTCGTAGTTATTGCTCAGAAAAGCAGGTGTGACAGAAGGAAGAAAGACAAGTGACCCACTGCGGCTTAGACGTCTGAGTACTAAATAGGCATACACTTCCTAACACCTCAGCTTCTTAGAATTATCTAGGCAAACATTTCTTAATGTCTCAGCTTCTGAGCATTAACTAGGCAAACACTTCCGAACGGATCAGCTTCTGAGCATTAACTAGGCAAACATTTCTTAATGTCTCAGCTTGTGAGCATTAACTAGGCATACACTTCCTAACGGATCAGCTTCTGAGCCTTAACTAGACAAACACTTCTTAATGTCTCAGCTTGTGAGCATTAACTAGGCAAACACTTCCTAACGGATCAGTTTCTGAGCATTAACTTGACAAACACTTCTTAATGTCTCAGCTTCTGAGCATTAACTAGGCATACACTTCATAACGCCACGGTTTCTGAGCATTAACTAGACAAACATTTCTTAATGTCTCCGCTTGTGAGCATTAACTAGGCATACACTTCCTAACGGATCAGCTTCTGAGCATTAACTAGACAAACACTTCTTAATGTCTCAGCTTGTGAGCATTAACTAGGCATACACTTCCTAACGGATCAGCTTCTGAGTATTAACTAGACAAACACTTCTTAATGCCTCAGCTTGTGAGCATTAACTAGGCATACACTTCCTAACGGATCAGTTTCTGAGCATTAACTAGACAAACACTTCTTAATGTCTCAGCTTGTGAGCATTAACTAGGCATACACTTCCTAACGGATCAGCTTCTGAGCATTTTAATGTCTCAGCTTGTGAGCATTAACTAGGCCTACACTTCCTAACGGATCAGCTTCTGAGCATTAACTAGACAAACACTTCTTAATGTCTCAGCTTGTGAGCATTAACTAGGCATACACTTCCTAACGGATCAGCTTCTGAGTATTAACTAGACAAACACTTCTTAATGCCTCAGCTTGTGAGCATTAACTAGGCATACACTTCCTAACGGATCAGTTTCTGAGCATTAACTAGACAAACACTTCTTAATGTCTCAGCTTGTGAGCATTAACTAGGCATACACTTCCTAACGGATCAGCTTCTGAGCATTTTAATGTCTCAGCTTGTGAGCATTAACTAGGCCTACACTTCCTAACGGATCAGCTTCTGAGCATTAACTAGACAAACACTTCTTAATGCCTCAGCTTGTGAGCATTAACTAGGCATACACTTCCTAACGCCTCAGTTTCTGAGCATTAACTAGACAAACACTTCTTAATGTCTCAGCTTGTGAGCATTAACTAGGCATACACTTCCTAACGGATCAGTTTCTGAGCATTAACTAGGCAAACACTTCTTAATGTCTCAGCTTCTGAGCATTAACTAGGCAAACATTTCCTAATGAATCAGCTTCTGAGCATTAACTAGACAAACACTTCTTAATGTCTCAGCTTGTGAGCATTAACTGGGCATTCACTTCCTAACGCCTCAGTTTCTGAGCATTAACTAGGCAAACATTTCTTAATGCCTCAGGTTTTCTCTGATTGTTTTTCCACATCTCTAGTTCGAAACTGAGTATCTGAATGTTTGTTTCTTGTTGTTTTCCCATGTACTGCCTCTTGTTTACCTGTGAGGCATGATAATCTTCTGGACATATAAATAAAGAGCATTATTTCCTTTCCTCCCAACCCTTTAGGTTCATTGATACTTATCCTTTCATTTTGTAATTGTTTTTCTCTTTCCCAAATATTTGAGGGTTTGAGAGAAAGAAATACACAGCATCTCACCATCGCATCTCCCCAGGTCACAAGATCTTGACCAAATCCAAAACACAATCCATCGTACAGGAACCAGCCTGGGTGGCATTGTCCTTGGACTGAGTGGTAGCAAGTTACGTTACAGGCAAACAGGGGTGAGTGGTTTGGGGACAAAAGTGGCAGGAATAAAAAAAAAAAATTATGTTATTGTTGTTCTTTTTAGGATCACAAATGACAACAGGAATAAACAATGAAAAAGACCAAATATTAGACATACAGCAAGGGAATGACACAAGAATAATTTATAAAGACTTGAAGACATCCTATGAAGGTTAAAATGTACTTTTATAAATTTTTTATTAAATGCTTCCTCCTGCTATGTTTCATTATGTCTTTGTGATTCCCTCGGTCCCTCGCTCTCAGATGTCAAACATGATCTCTCTACTGAACTCAGACCAATCCATAATGCGTCAGTTTTAATATTACAAGACTTCTGCAAACAGCGATCCTACGTCAATCCGACGTTGAGATGATATTATGCGCAAACTTGACGTCAGTTCTGGGATTGCTGGCTGGGAGAATCATCTAACCTTACAGGTTCATTCAACAGTGGTGGTCTGATAATGATCAAGAAATGAATTTGTCTACTGTGTAAATCAAGAGCCATTAATCATGCCTAATCCCGGAACTATATGAAAAGTTTACTTAGGCTGTTACCAAAGTAATAGCATTCTACTGTGTTCAGTTATAATTTTCTATCATCATTTTTTTAAATAACGAGCATTAACGAGGTCGTACTATGCAAAGTTACCCCTCAGTCTTTGACGCATACACACACGCACACACACACAGAGCAGAAAAAAAACCTCAGTGTTTAATTTCCATTTTCATTTTCATTTGCTGTGAACTGTGAATTTTCATTGTATAGACAAGACCCAGGTCAAAATTCAAAGTAAGGTTCCCAGTACGAAACAGAAAAGAAAAAAATCTGCATTGGACAAATTTACGAAATTCTTAACCCTGTAGCACACAGTATTCCATATTTGAAACAGGACACTTCGATTCTGGTGCCCAATTTTCTCTTGTTTTTGTTTATATTTTTTAATTATGTTTTGTTTCGTTACATTTCCTAATTTATTAGCATTTTTCACTCCTATAGATATAACATTTTTGCATAATATATCTGATTAGCTGGAATCACTTTGGCTTGAATTGTTTCACAGTTTGGTATAAAACAATCAATGCCAGGTACCAGAGGGTTAAACATGTGATCACAGATAATGTGAGACAAACTGGGAAAATCTTGTGTGCCACATTTTGTATTCAAAATAAAAATACATTTAATTTTAGGGATGATGAAAAACATGCGATTCTCCACTACTGAGTGCATGTTGCACTATAAGTGAAGACAGGAGTGAGAGAACAAAATCTTGCTGATTTACTTAAAACGTTTTTGAGATTTACGGTAAACTTTGACCACACAAATGACTTTACTATGTTGCCATGTCCACTTACCGGTCAGGACGTGGCCAGTGACCAACAGAAACAACGTCTTCAACATTGTGCTGGATTGTCTCAGTGCTGGATTCGAATAGTTAATCACCTTGAAGAATTTGTAGCACGCTCAGCTTAAATTCCTGTTAATCTTTGTGATAAGGTAGATAAGCAACGGTACTTCTCATTGGCAGATTGTGAAAGAGGAAAACCAAAGGCGTATGAGACAACTTGTGGGGTTGGGTGAGACAGTTAAATAAAGGAGAAGAAAAAATGAGAGAGAGAGAGAGAAACATTGTTGCATATTTTGATTTTAAAAAATACTAAAAATTGCTATCTTCTTTCCTCATTCTAAAACGGTTTCTATTTCTACCTTAGACTGCCTGTATAATGCCAGTATGTTTTTATTTGTCTCTCTTTACAATCTTTGTACGTGCTTTTATTTTCTTAATTTGTCTCCCTCTCCCCACTTAGAAATGACTGCAGATTTTGTAGTTAGCGTTTCGGCCTAGAACATAACACATTCACTCACTCACACACTCACTCAATCATTCACTCACTTACACACATAACAACTACAACAACAACAATTTGGAAAAAGATAGTAAATTAAAAACATTCATTGGAAAAGAAAAGTCAATATTTGTACTAAGCACAGAAACGTTGCAACATTGAACAGGAACTAAAAGTAATGTTCTAAAAAGTGACAGTAATTCTCGGGCCAACACCTGTATCATTTTTGTTAAAGTAAAAATTATATATAAAATATTATAATATAAAATACTCTTTTCTATTTTGTGTTGTGGCCCTCAGAGGTTGACGTATCAAATTTATACTGATGATTATGTCGATGACGATGATGAAGATGATAACGATGATGGTGATATTGAGAAAGCCATCGCACTGACAATGGCTGAAGGCCTGAAAACTCATTTCTACTTTCTCCTGTCTTGCAGTCTGACCTGGAACCTTCACCGCCTGACCTCTGAGATTTCAATTAATCAATAATGAGTTACGTATGTATTCCCAGCAAAATATTACGACTTCGTACTCACTTGAGTACACTCGCCTATAATATATAATAATGTGGACTTAATGCACGTCTGTACCCATACATTTTGGTGGGGTCTTGACCATGGGACTTCTCAATTTCTTGACATTTTTCATCAAGCCATTGTTGTTTGGCTCCAACATTTATTCTTGATTACTTTGTGTATTTTAACGTATTCTGCTTTATTATTTTTGTTTTTCTTCCTTGTATCCATCGGTTCCAGTTTTTTCTTGCTTTTTGTTCTTGTCGGGGGATTGTTTCTTTTGCTGACTCTGTGATTGATTCCTTAAATTTCTCCCATCTCTCATCAATGTGCTGAAAACTATCCAATATTTCGAATCTGTTCTTTACAGCTACTTGGTACTTTTCTCTGATCTCGCTGTTGTTTTTCATTATGTCTAGGTCTAGTTTGATATTTCGTGGGAGTTTCGTGATTTTCTTCAGTTTCATTCTTACTTTAGATGCAACAAGGTTATGATCGGTGTAGCAGTCAGCTCCTGGATAGGTCTTAGTAACTAGTACTAAATCTGCTGTTTATTAGAATGGAATCAATCATGTTTTTGGTGTTGTTATCTGGACTTCTCCTTGTCCATTTTCTTCTTGGGTGTTGTTCAAACCAGGTGTTCGTTACTGTCATGTTGTTTTGCAAAAGTTGGAGATGATGTCTTGTGACTTGCAGTGTGACATTGCAATTTCTAAGTTGTTATAAAAGGCATCTACATCTTCTTCTGTACTTTCGGCGGTTGGTGCATACACTTGTATTATATTGGTGTCGAATGGTTTTCCTTGCAGTCTTACTAAAAGTACTCTGTCACGAGTGGAGTGAATGCAATTAAGGGGATTGCTACAGAGCGGGTGTAGAGTAAGAAGGGCTCACGGCAGACAAGTGGGGAAAGACGTGAAAGGAAGAGAGTAAAATTAACGCACGTAGACAAGTAAGTTAAAGCGTGCTGTTGTGAGTAGGGGGGGGGGGTCTGAATGAGGCGAAAGCGCTGTATTACTATCACTGCAAGTTAGAAGGTCCTACGGAACGGACGCTAGTAAGAGCCCAGCGGGCGGACATAAGGGGAGCAGTCGAGAGACCAGTGAGAGAGTTTTTCCAGTGATGACTGGTAGGTAGAACGTTGATTGATAATTATGATTGATGTATTATATTATATTCGTCTATTACCATGATGTAAATAAGTATATGTGAGGAATGTGGAAGTCCTTGATATTGGATATAGCAATGTGCGCCATGAGCGATAGATGAAAGTGAGTTCATGGATTTGTAGCGCGAGTGAGTAGTGTGTACTCCGATGGAAGTGTGTTACCGTAAGATGTGTGGTGAGTGAAAGGTGAACTAGTGTGTGTACGCTTCATGGGTTGTAAGGAGAGGTGGAGTGAATAGAAATGGTATGGCATTATACCAATGTAATGTTATTCTTGTAGGTGCCGAGGTCGGGCCAAAGAGCGCCGCCTACGGTGATAGGCCAGCATAGGGCCGGAGGCCACACATAGGCCAGAAGTGAGGCTGTCAGTGCAGGACAGTAGAGGCACATAAAGTCGTGGCAGTCAGGCCACGCACAGGGACGTAGATATGAGCGTGAATGTGATAATGTACTATTGCCATGTTGAGGGGCTAGTGAACTAATAATGTACTATTGAAATGATAATGTCTATTGAAATGATAATGTGTTATTGCCCTGCTGAGGTGCTAGGGGAGTGCTAAGGTGTATGACAATAGGAAGGTGATATTGAGAGACTGCGGTGCCAGTGAATTATTAATGTGCTATTAAGACCCTGAGGGGAGAGGCTGAGGCCGAAGTGCCTT
This sequence comes from Onchidella celtica, assembly GCA_963931925.1. Classification (NCBI taxonomy): domain Eukaryota; kingdom Metazoa; phylum Mollusca; class Gastropoda; order Systellommatophora; family Onchidiidae; genus Onchidella; species Onchidella celtica. Next base: position 67,498,564 of record OZ007570.1, on the reverse strand, counting down.
TAGGAGTAACTACCGGGTTGTGGATCCGAGGGAGAGTGTATGTGAGAATAAGGCCGTTGTACGGCAGTTAATTCCAATAATATAATGTATGTAATTGCGCTATTATCTGTATAATTATGTTTAATAAATGTGTGAGTCTGATGGATTGTTCTGTTAAGTGTTAAACTTGGTTGTTCGAGATTGTTGTCCTGTCATAAACTATTACATCTCCCAGTCTGGGATTTGTGACATTGGGGGCTCGTCCTGTTTACCTGTGGTCATTTTGACATTGTGTATTCGTTATATCTAGTTGTTTTTCTGTTGTGCTAGGAATTCGTGCTGTTGTCCTTGTTCGTGGGATGAATGGAAATTTCATGATGATATGATTTATGTATATTGATGAATATGTATTGATGCATGTATTGCCATAAATATGTACTAATGTGTACTTAAACTTTCAGAGAGACAGTGTGTGTGCGTGCAGCCTGAGGAGACAAGCAGCCAGAGCTCCGATTAAGGGGAGGACTTAAACTCATAAGGCTGAAAGTTAAGTGAAAATTTTGTACCCTGGATTGAGGGATGTCTGTTCTTCTGTCTTTTTCCGCTGTTTTTCTGTTTTCGTTGTAATAGATTATACGGGCGGTGGCGCGGGTTTGCTGTGGTGAGCGTAGTTTATCCTCTTCGGGAGGTGGGCTAAATTTGGAACTTCGTTCATCACAGTGAACAGTTCTGTAGGGCTTTGTTAGTGTTTAGTTGTAGCGTCGATATCTTTTCTGTTCTGCAGGAAGACGTATTCTCTTGTCCCTCTTTCTACCTATCTGTAGATACGTTCTTTTTTTCAGACTCTGTTCTTGTTCGTACCTTGTAGTGTAATCGGCGTAGTTAGGTTGCATTTTTTTTTTCCATTATATTTTCTTTTTTAGGTCTTTGTCCTAGTCTGGTTCGTTGTCCTTGACGTACTTGTGGTCCTTCTACTGAAATTCCTCGTTCTTGTCTTTTCTACTCTTTTTTTATTATTAATAGTGCTATGCATTGTATGAATATAGAATTAGTTAGGAAGTAGGTAAATTTCTGAATTGTATTTGAGACAAGTGGGTGTTGTTATATCTGGTGTGATCTCAGGTCTCTGGTCGTGTCGTTAGGATCATACCGACAGGTTGGTCGTTCTCATAATAGATACCATAACCATAAATCTGTGAAATGGCGGATCTCCGTGAGCTCATGAAATTGGGTACGGAACTTGGCCTTGAGGGAGAAGAGCTACGCGGCTGGATTAAAGAACAGCAGGCGGATTTGCGCGATGAGCGTGCTAAAGATAGAGAGAGAGAAAAAGAGGCTCAAGAGCGTCAACAAGAAAGAGAGGCTAAGGATAAGGAACAGGAAAGGGAGTTTAAGTTAAAGGAGTTAGAAGCTCAGCAACAGGAGAGACAGGCTAGGAAAAGGGAGCAGGAGATAAAGTTAAGGGAGATAGAAGCTAGGGATAACCAACAGGAGAGAGAGACGCGAATGAGAATATCGGAGTTGGAAATCAAAAAGAATGCGCCAACAGAAACAGTTGAGCGGCAGGTACACAATAAAGGTGGTGTTCGGATTAAGCTCCCTACGTTCGACGACCGGAAGGACGACATAGACGCCTTCCTTTACAGGTTCGAACTGAACGCACAATTGCAATGGGGGGAAAATAAGGAATTATGGGCCACGTACCTGGCGTCTCTATTGCAGGGGCGAGCGTTAACCTACTTTAAAGAGCTACAGCGCGAAGACGTGCAAGATTACGATAAGCTGAAGGCTTTGCTGCTTCGCCGATTTGCGCGTACCGAGGAATATTTCCGGGAGCAGTTTAGGCGAGCACGTGCGGATACCAGGGAGGACTTTGCTGCCTTCGTCGCGAGACTAACGGAATATTTCGCGAACTGGGTAGACTTGGCGCATGTAGGCGCGGATTTTGCTAAACTGAAAGACCTAATGATCCGTGACCAGCTGTACGCGTCGTGCCATAAAGATCTGGTGGCGTTCCTGAAAGAAAACGAACCCGCGACGGTGCAGGAGGCGTCTAAGTTGGCGGAAGCATACCGTACGGCACATCCGTCCAAACCAGTGGCGAGGGCGTACGTCCAAGATGCTGGGTACGTCGCCGTGGTCGAGGGGTCGCCGACAGGACATAAAGACAGGTCGCGTCAGCGTGGTGCCTATAGTGGGCAAGCCCAGGGGCAGCGTAAGGGCTATCACCAATCACCTCCATATGGATCCGGTAAGTTTGACCGAGCAGGAGGGCTAGGTCGCGGTAATGGCCGGGGGCGATTTGTGACCTTTGCCGATGACCGACGGCATAGGGACTTTAGTTCCGGTCGCGATGGGTCACGGGGACCCAGGCCTAGTGCAGCACAGGGAGCGGAGTGTTGGACTTGCGGACGCGTGGGTCACTTTTCACGCGAGTGTAGGGCCGCGAAGTGTTGGAACTGCGGAAGAGCAGATCACATCAGCGTGAATTGCCCTGCAGGTAGGATAGCGGCGAACGTGGACAGTAACTCCAGTCCATGTTCCCCTAATAAATTTCATCATGCGGCGGCGTGTGTTACATCGGACAACGGAGGCGGACAGTATTCTAAGTGTCCCAGTTGTGAGAAGTTATTATCTTCCCAGGTTTTACCCTGTGGGAGAAAGATCCCCGTTATAAATTCATGTCATACAGGAGGTGGTCTTAGGGTTTATCCGGGGTTTGTTGGGGACGAACCGGTCTCGGTTTTACGAGATACAGGATCTACCGTTGTGGGAGTGCATAGGGACTGCATTCGGGATTCACAGCTTACAGGTGAGACTGTCCCGTGCATCCAATTTTCGGGGGCCATTGAGAAATTACCCATGGCAAGAATAGTGATAGATACACCTTTCCTTAGCGGGGAAGTCGAAGCAGTCGTTGGTTGTTTTCCAGGCGCCCAGCTCATCATTGGGAATGTATCACGGGTAGTTTCCCCTTCCGATGAGAACCTGCAAGCATGGTCGCAATCAAAAGGTATTGACTTTTGCGCCGCGGTCGAAACACGTCGACGGGTAGCTGATAAAGATAAGATTAGACCTTTGGCGACGCCAGCGGTCAACCTAGATATCACGCCAGAGCGCTTGGCGAGATTACAAAGGGAGGATCTATCATTAAACCCATGTTTTTGGGAGGCGCGAACGGAGAAAACGAGGAGATATAAGAACGGGTCGTCTTCCTTTGTGATCCAGGGGGGCATTCTGTTCCGGAAGTATGTGACAGTGGCTTCGGTTCAGAAGCAGGTAGTGGTGTCGGTATCCTTGATTGCAACGGTATTGCGTCTGGCCCATGATGTTCCATTAGCGAATCATATGGGAAGTGCTAGAACCAAGCAAAGAGTTCTGAAAATTTTTTATTGGCCGTCAGTATACAGAGATGTACGGTTATATTGTAAGACGTGCAGGGCGTGCCAAAAGACGACGCATAAGGGTCGTACACCCCAGACTCCTCTTCAGAATATTGCGGAAGAAGCTTCTAGTATCGCTTCGAAAAGAGCAAAAGACTATAAAGATAGAGGTTCCAAACTGAGAATTTTTAAGCCAGGAGACAAGGTTCTATTGTTGTTACCTACGGACCATAATAAGTTATTGATGACATGGAAAGGTCCTTATGTTATTGAGCGAGTTGTTTCGAATGTAGATTACGCTATCCACATTGATGGATCAAGTAAGGTTTTCCATGTTGATATGCTGCAGAGGTTTCATGAGAGACCAGAGTATCTGTGTTCTGATACTGGTGTTGAAGGACATACCTAATGTCGTGTCATTCTTTGACGATATAGCATGTCATACGTCGACATGGTCTGATCATATTCAGACACTAACAGTAATTTTTCAACGATTACGTCATTTTGGGTTAACTGCTAAACCCGCAAAGATGGATTTGGCATGTCCAGAGATAGTATTCTTAGGACATATTGTGGGTAGAGGTGTTCAGAGACCTGAAGTAACAAAAATTGACAAATTAGTAGGGTTGCAAATCCCTAAAACAAAGAAACAGGTCAGAAGCTTAGTGGGAATTTTAAATTATTACAGAAAGTTCATTCCAAATTTTTCCTCCTTGTCATCTTCTCTTACTGACCTTACTAAGAAGGGACAACCCGATAAGGTCCAGTGGACGTCTGAATGTCAGACAGCATTTGATAAATTGGTGACAGCATTATCATCGTCACCCATTCTGATATTACCCGATTTTCGATCTAATTTTATCCTCAGAACGGATGCGTCGGACTCTGGTGTCGGCGCTTGTCTTCTACAGGAGAAGAACGAATGTCTCCATCCTGTATGTTATGTCAGTAGGAAGTTATTGCAGAGAGAAAGAAAGTATTCTGTGATAGAGCGTGAGTGTCTTGCCATTGTGTGGTCCGTCCAGAAATTAGGACGTTATCTCATGGGACGAGAATTTTGTATCCAGACAGACCACAAGCCACTGACGTTTTTGTCGAAGAATCGTTCGTCCAGCCCACGCTTGTCTAGATGGGCATTGGCTTTGCAGCCGTATACCTTCGTTATTCAACCAATTCCAGGAACCAGCAATCATATCGCCGACTACCTTAGTCGAGCCTAGGGGAAGAGTTCAGGAGCTTATACATCGGAGGACAGGAACATTGACAGATCTGTGTGAATGAGTCGACTTTAAAATATTGACATTATAAATATGATATGAAGAATGGTTGATAGGTTGATTGGTTTTTGATTCTGTATTAGGTATTGTGTTTAGTTAGCTATTGAGGATGTGATATATATATGCATATTGCAGGGCATATTGATCCCCATATTTTCCCCTGATTTCGGTATTTTATATACTAGGGGAACTGCTAGGTCATTTTTTAGTGTAGGTATTGCTCACGCTCACTCGTTGACAGTCATCTTGATGCGATTTGAAATTAATTGCATTAATTTTTTTGGGGTGGGGGATGATGTCACGAGTGGAGTGAGTGCAATTAAGGGGATTGCTACAGAGCGGGTGTAGAGTAAGAAGGGCTCACGGCAGACAAGTGGGGAAAGACGTGAAAGGAAGAGAGTAAAATTAACGCACGTAGACAAGTAAGTTAAAGCGTGCTGTTGTGAGTAGGGGGGGGTCTGAATGAGGCGAAAGCGCTGTATTACTATCACTGCAAGTTAGAAGGTCCTACGGAACGGACGCTAGTAAGAGCCCAGCGGGCGGACATAAGGGGAGCAGTCGAGAGACCAGTGAGAGAGTTTTTCCAGTGATGACTGGTAGGTAGAACGTTGATTGATAATTATGATTGATGTATTATATTATATTCGTCTATTACCATGATGTAAATAAGTATATGTGAGGAATGTGGAAGTCCTTGATATTGGATATAGCAATGTGCGCCATGAGCGATAGATGAAAGTGAGTTCATGGATTTGTAGCGCGAGTGAGTAGTGTGTACTCCGATGGAAGTGTGTTACCGTAAGATGTGTGGTGAGTGAAAGGTGAACTAGTGTGTGTACGCTTCATGGGTTGTAAGGAGAGGTGGAGTGAATAGAAATGGTATGGCATTATACCAATGTAATGTTATTCTTGTAGGTGCCGAGGTCGGGCCAAAGAGCGCCGCCTACGGTGATAGGCCAGCATAGGGCCGGAGGCCACACATAGGCCAGAAGTGAGGCTGTCAGTGCAGGACAGTAGAGGCACATAAAGTCGTGGCAGTCAGGCCACGCACAGGGACGTAGGTATGAGCGTGAATGTGATAATGTACTATTGCCATGTTGAGGGGCTAGTGAACTAATAATGTACTATTGAAATGATAATGTCTATTGAAATGATAATGTGTTATTGCCCTGCTGAGGTGCTAGGGGAGTGCTAAGGTGTATGACAATAGGAAGGTGATATTGAGAGACTGCGGTGCCAGTGAATTATTAATGTGCTATTAAGACCCTGAGGGGAGAGGCTGAGGCCGAAGTGCCTTTAGGAGTAACTACCGGGTTGTGGATCCGAGGGAGAGTGTATGTGAGAATAAGGCCGTTGTACGGCAGTTAATTCCAATAATATAATGTATGTAATTGCGCTACTATCTGTATAATTATGTTTAATAAATGTGTGAGTCTGATGGATTGTTCTGTTAAGTGTTAAACTTGGTTGTTCGTGATTGTTGTCCTGTCATAAACTATTACATCTCCCAGTCTGGGATTTGTGACATACTCTATCCGATATTGTCCAATATCCCTTCATGGTCTTGGCAGTTTCTGGGATCATTAATAGGCCCACTCTCTTTTCATGTCTCTCTCAAACTGAGTATACTAGTTTGTACTTTTCTGATGTTATGACACCCGCTCCTTTCCATCTTATTTCTTATAATCCTATTATACTGATGTTAAACTTTTCCTTTCTTCCCTGATGTTGTCCATTTGACATTGTTTTTACATTCCACGTTGCTATCTTTGTTGGTATTTATTTTTTTCGCCTGGTAGCTTGATGACGGTCGGGTGCCACTTGGTGCGCATGGCGGTCCCTGTCGGACCAGGATGCTCTTTCGGAGCGGATGTATCAAATCAAAAGACGGACAGAAAATAATGGACTAAGAAAAGATCCTGGATAGATAGTCAAAGTACATTAGAGAACTGTACGAAGATTATAGATCAGAGACGAAAAACCTTCCACCAAGAACGAGGAAGGACCGCGAATCATGAAATAAGAAGTTGTTTATGTAATGAAAAAAATGAAAAGCGGGAAAGCTGCAGGACCAGAAAACAACTGCTGAGATGCTAGAACCACTGTAGGAAATGGGAATAAACATCATAACCAATCTCCTGAATGACATTTATAATACGGGACATATTCCAACAGACATCTCAAAATCAATATTTATTGCTCTACCAAAGAAACCCGCCGCATCGGAATGTGAACTTCACCGCCCCATCAGCCTAATGAGCCAAATTACAAAAATCTTACAGAGAATATTGATGATGAGAGCAAGAAACAAGATAAAACCAGAAAGAGCAGAAGAACAATGCAGATTTGTAGAGGGGAAAGGAACAATAAATGCAGTATATATATATTTTTTTTAAAACCCTAATGGAACGCAAGTCTGGAAACACAGAAAGATCTATACACTTGCTTCATTGATTACACCAACACCTTCGACAGAGTAAGACACACACAGATTATAGACACAGTTCAGAAACTAAATCTTGATGGAAAAGACCTAAGAGTGATACAGGATATATACTGGGAACAAACAGCAGCGGTTAAATTTGAAAATGAAACAAGCGAATACCAACCGATAAAAAGAGGAATACGACAAGGCTGCGTTTTATCAGCCGATCTATTCTCCACGTACGGCGAAGAAATCATGAAAAATATTCAAGAAATGCCTGGGATCAGCATAAATGGGCACAATATGAACAACCCACGTTATGTAGATGACACCGAACTCATAGCAGAATCGGAAGATGACCTGCAAGAACTAACAGATGTGATGGTGAGGGAGAGTGAACAAATGGGACTAAGCCTGAACGCCAAGAAAACAGTAACAATGGTTATATCGAGAAAGAAGTACCGTGTAAAATCAAGGTAGAAGGAAAAAAGCTTGCTCAGGTCAATAGAATCAAATACTTGGGAGCTCAGATAACATCAGATGGAAGATGCGAAGCAGAAGTAAAAGATCGAATATGCCAGGCCAAATCAGCATTCCAAAAAAATGAAACACATCTTAACAAACAACAAACTACCAATTAGTCTCAGAAAAAGAATGTTGCAGTGTTATATCGAACCAGTTTTATTGTATGCCTGCGAAACCTGCACGCTAAACACAGAAACAGTAAGAAAACTGGAAGCAACAGAAATGTGGTTTCTGAGAATACTTAGGATTCCATGGACTACCAGGAGGACTAATGAAGAAGTGTTGAGACAAGCAGATGAAAAGAGGACACCCGTAAACAAGGTCAGAAAGAGACAGGGAACATTCTTTGGACATTTAATGAAAAGACGAGGACTAGTAGTATGTAGATTAGTAACAACATGAAAACTTAATGGAAGAAGAAGCAGGGGACAACAACGTATAAAGATGCAGGACGATCTAAAGTCAGGACCCCCTAAAGTCAAAATTGGGCAAAAAGAAAAGGTTGTATGTGGCGAAACATATAGCTCTGCTGCGACCCCACAGTTTTTTCTGTGGTTTTTATGATATTTCTTGAAGGACGATCTAAAGGTCTGGCTAGGAATGACACCACCAACGACGTCATCAGGGCAACGGAAAATCGTGAGAGCTGGAGGGTCATGATCGCCAACGCCTGCCGGCATGGAACTTAATAATGATGATACCCAAACCTGCAGAGTTTTTGCAGTGATTATAGAGAATACTTTATAGTGTTACACCTCAAATTTGTTGTCATTCAAAGCAAAAAACCTGATCCAATTTCATGCTTCCTTCATGTGTAAAGTGATTGGTATGTGAAATTATGTATTTGTGTACTTGTGTGTCTGTTCGTATGTGAGTGTGTGCGTGCGTGTGTGTGTGAGTCTGTGTGTGTGTGTGTGTGTGTTTCTTTTATGGTTGACACAGTGACATGCACTTGCCAGGGTAAATAGGATGGTATATAATATATTATATAACGGTTCTTTCTGTACATTCTCATTGAAATCGAGTTATAATTTATACAAGACCATTGTCTTGTCGATACTCACGTGATTAGAGACAACGACATTGACACTACAATAAGTTTATATTTCATGAATGACCAACCACACTAAACTGTAATACTTGAGTAACGAGTGGATTTAATATAATCTCCAGCAAGGTTTCATGTCAACAACAAGGCGTTACTTGTGACAGTCCGTTTTACTTCAGCCACAAGGGTCTCGGTCTGAAAAAACAGAAAGGGCGGGATGGGGTAAGAATGAAGCAGGAAAGAAACAGCCACCAGGCGCAAGTCTATGAGTTAACCTCTTCCCATCCAGGGCCTTAACCACACCGCCCTAACTCATCGCCATTACCTCCTCAGCGATTTGATAAATGTCTCTTTAAATTAGGGGAAGGATATTATGTGCCGCTGGTAAACGTCAGCAGTATGCACTAGGAATACTTTGTTTAGTGAAGCCACATTATTTAACTCTATGTTACAGCAAAAACATACAGCCATAGGAAAAAGACGATTCATTTCGTCCCAGAAATATTAGGGTTTGTCAGAATCTTCTTAGCCTTTACTTTAAAAAAAAAGGCTGATCCCCTTTATACTAAATTTAACCAATTTAACCCATGCATATATCTTTCTACTCACACAACAAAGCCCATAGATCGTAGATTAATATACACTACCTCGTTAACAAATTATAGACATTAATCTGCAATTCTTCAGTTCTACAACATAGAAATTGGCAAAACTTTGCACAGCACTGTGTTACTGGGTTTTGTTTTTCTTCTTAATGCGGCTAAATGTAAAACTGTTCAACGTGAAGGCAGTTTTCGCTTACACACAAAGGGTCATATATAACAGAGTTGTTAAAACAACCACAGCTGCAGCTGTGAGATAATTCAGCCAATACTTACCCCATTTGACAGATAAAGCCGTTCCTTCGGTAACAGTCAAGGTCGTTCCACTCATAGTCATACCCAACATGCATTATCAAGCAATGTTCACCTGTGGACAGTCATAGTTCTCAGGAGTTTCTCATATTCTCCCCTTATATAGTAGTTGCATTGTAATATTATGTCATGAAAAATCATTTCATAACCTAGGTCATAGGTCGTGGTATTGAGAGATGGAAAAAGGACATACTTGAAATGTCACATGCACATACATGACGTATCAATGTGATCTTACTTTCAGATGTCAGAAACAACTGTGGTTATTCTCGAGCAAATTGATGGAACTCTGGATCAATAATGTGATTACTGAACCTTATGTATTAAATTTGCTGTCTCCAGAAAGGTCAATATTTCTCTCAAGTTTCGCTGTTACTAGAATGTTCCACTCCATCACTAACCTTCAGCGCCAGACGATTTAAACCACAATCCAGCATCAAAAGGAATTCTTCTGTTCTTTGTCTTTCTTGGTTTGAACCAGATCAATTTTCTTAAACTTGGATTTTATCTCAATGGAAAAAATAAAAGTGTAAGATCACAGTTTGGGTTTGAGTTTGAGTTTTACGTCGGCACATAACGGCCACTTTGAGCCCCTCACGGTCTATTTGGGTACATTTTCTTTATTTATATTTCGTATTCAAAGCTGTTAAGTTTAACATAGAATTGAATACATACATAATTTAACACATTGGTAAACTTCTTTTAAAAACTTGTTTGTAAGACTGCAGACTAAGTAAGAGTGTGTAATGCAGACATTTGTCACTTACCGTCTTTATCATGATTTGGTTGACCACGCACAGATTAATGTAGACTGTGTAAAGCAGTCATCTGTCACTTACCTTGCCCAATATGATTTGGTTCCCCACTGTGCCAGTCACTGAAAGGTCCAATTGCTACCCTGTCACTGACCCATTCAAAGGACCCTTCGTGGAAAACGTCAGTGGCCCCAAGCCAAGCGTCTATACCTACAGATAAAGAGGTCGATTTACTCCAAGAACCCGCGACTTCCGTGAGTCAAGTACAAAAATTTCTGTTCACCCTAAATTTGCCTTTCGCTGAAAGGAGCCGTGTTGTAAATTACATTACCCGTGATAGGCGTGTCTTTTTCGTGTTATCCATACTTGCTCAGTCCATGTTTCAACCAAGAAAGATCTCTGAATATGTTCACATTTTTGTTTTTCGGCGTACAGACTAATGGTCAGGTTCAACTTTATTTACAAATGCTAAGGTGGAATATTTCACACAATAGAAAAATAATTATACGTTTCTTTAATCTTTGAAAAAGAGAACTAAAGTCAGAACGGGCGATTTTAATAAGGCCAATAGTAATTAGAATAGTTCGTATTGACTCAAAAAAAAAAAGGCAAACAGAGTGTCCTTTCTGGCACAGTTTGACGGCGCAGACGTGTGTTTTTGGAATAGTGATGTAACTGTATAATCACACCAAACCATGGCAAAAGTAGTGACTAAAACCAAGGGAATGAAATTAGATCTAACGTCACAATATTTTTCCTAACAATCAGTGACATAACAATATATACATGTATCACGAAACAACAAAAGTCAAATAATAAATGAATTCACACTTGGACTATCTCTGTATTAAACCTCTGGTGGAACGTTTCGTCAAGAGGGATATTTCGTTGAAATTATACTCACATCTGGACAGTGAGACTCCTACAAAAATGAGTCCATTATGACCGGACACAGATCCACTTACTGTTGTGAACTGCGCACATGGAAAGGTTTACCCATTACATAATAATCACTGAGGTCAGATGGAATGTCGACTGACCAAGGCAAGTGGATAATAGCAATGTCCATGACTGGGAAACTGAGAAATTGTTCAATAGTTTTGTACTTGGACGTTGAAATGTTTATGGAAAAAGTGATTTTTTTTAAAAGGGGAGGGGAGGGGGGGGGGGCATCATCTGGAACATTGGTACATGTAGAAGTTGAGAATTACATTTTTGTTAAAACTGTTTCTGTCTCTGCCTATATTTATATCTACAAGTGTGTGCCTTTCTTAGTAATCTTTGTGCATGTCTTGTATTATCCCCCTTTATCTCTGGTCTCCAGTAACTCATCAAGACATCTCTAGGGGAAATTACTTTTCATGTTATTCAGTTTGCTTTTCAACCAAGTATTCAACGTTGAAGTTCTGGGTTCAGCCAGTGTAGCTCCGTAAACCTGACACATTGTCTGTGGAAATATCAAACGACTTGTTTTCTTAAATAAGGACAAAAAATTAATTCTATTTCCACGACATGTCCTATAAAAGTAATCTTTCTCATACATGATGTGTGTTCAGTATCTGACTGTTTGTTTCCTTGTTGTTGTTGTTGTTGTTATTGTTGATGTTGTTGTTGATGTTGTTCTTGTCGTTGATATTTGTCTATTTTTTCTCAATGTTTCCTCTTGATGATCTTTGAACCATGATAAGTCAGACATTTAAGAAAAAAGCACTATTTGATTTCCTTCGATCCTTTTAATCTCACAGCCTCTTATCCTTTTATTATTCATGTTTATTTCATCTATTTTCATTGCATCTAATGTTTGTCATCGGTAAAAAGAAGTGTAGAAATGGCCCTACCATCGCATCTCCCCAGCTCGTATGATCTTGACTGAATCCAAAACACAACCCATCGTAGAAGAGCCAGCCTGGATGACATTGTCCTCTAACTGGGTGGCAACAAATTACAGACAAACACGAGTGAGGAGATTGGGGACAAAGGTGGCAGGAATGAAAATTATGTGTTTTGAGGATTGCTAATTATAACGACATTATCGAAAGAGAGACAGAAATATTAGACAAAAAGTAAGAGAAGGACAGAAAAAAATACTATGGAAAGATCTATACATAATATACCTAATAATCATTAAAATGTGGTTGTTTTTTTTATATATATATATTTCGTTCTCGGAGGTCGCCTTCTAATGTGTGTCCCTGTAATTTTAGGATCCTATGAATCCCCTCTCTCTGGTATCAAGATGATAACTCTCTTGAGACAAACGCATACGTATTCAATATTTTGTCATTAGAGTTTCGTTAGAAGGTGGTAACATATGATCATCAAGAAAGGACTTTTGGACAACTTTTTAAATCAGAAAAATTGCTCATGCCTATTATCCAAACCTGTACAAAACATTTTATCAGGTGTTCACAAACAACAGGCATTGTATTATGTTTATTAGTTGTTGTTGTTTTGTTTTGTTTTTTGTATCATGATCATTCTGATACAGACTGAAGTCGCACCATGCAAAGTGACGAGGCAGTCTTTGGCGTATAAAGTTCAAAAGAAAAAATGGAGCTATTAATTTTCATCTTCCTTTAAAGCCGACTTTAGACGTTATAGAGAATGAAATTTTTCACATTAGAATCAAGACAAACTGAGCTAACAAGTACTAAAAGGAAAAAAAAATATTCGACAGATTAATTTCATATAAGTGTTTTAACTATAATGGCACAGATATTTTGAGACATACTGCAAAAGCCTTGTATGCCATAGTCGATATTCAAAGTAAAAATGCATATAATTATGTGCTTAAAATGAATTTGATTCTCCACCAATTCATGATATTGGACACAGTAAAGATAGCAGTGCTAGCACATAAGGCTGTTTAAAACGTTCGAAAAGATTTATCGCAAACTTTGATCATACCAATGACTTGACTGAGTTACCATGTCCACTTACCAGCAAGGGCGTGACCAGTGACCAACAGAAACAACGTCTTCAACATTGTGCTGGACTGTCTCTACACTGGACTTGTGCTGGTTTGCCTTAGCTTAAATCTTAAACATATATTCAGATAAGACAAACATCATTATCTTTTATTGCTTGATTGCAGGGGGAAGAAAAACAAAAAGAGTGTGAAACAACGTAATGGATTTGACACCAGCAGTTTAAAAAATAAAAGGCCAAAGAAAAAAAAAGCAATTATGCAAGAGCTGATTGTTTAAGAACGTAAATTGCACATTCAGTTTTAATGTCTAATGACATTTTTAGATGTTTCTGAGAGTACTCATTTAGAGTGTACATTTTTGGCTTTTAACAAGAGACAGTCAGAACAGCCTACCCTGACCCCGAGCTACAAAGTCTATCTTCGGGGGCATCCTGATTGACATCATGTTTTATACCATGATTATTTCATGTTTCAACGTGAAGTGACGTCAAACTATTGAGAGATGCAAAACACACACCGGGGAAGCTGGTTCGGGATCTTATTTTAGGTGGCTCACTGCTCTTGGCATTTACACCTCATTTTTCTCGTTTTTATTTTTATTTTTAATGTTTTTGTGGTAAGGGTTTGTTGTTGTTGTTTTAATTTTGCCCTGGCAGAGGCCTTGTTGGGCCTGCCCTTCTCGATTTCCAACGGCCAGGGTATCTTTAACATGGCATTGTGCACACGGACCCTCCGAGATTTTCGTCCTTACCCGAGAAGTCTAGGTCCTTGATTCTTCCTATCACAGGATCAGGGATAGGAATTTTCTCCCAAAATTCCAACTAAGAATGTTGCACTATAAAATGATGCATGGCCAAAGTATAGAATTTAACTCGACAAATTGTCTTCCCTGAGTATAAACCAAACATGTAGCCACAGTTTCATTCATCTATCGGCAAATCACATTTCTCTTTCAATCAATTTAGGTGAAAACTGCATGTTACTAGATTTCGTGTTTGCTTCGGACTTTTCCACGTACGTTTTGTAACGTGCTCTTATGTACATAGATATCTTGTAATTGTAGCAGTTAATGGGAGCAGGGTTGTTGTTGTTGTTGTTGTTGTTGTTGTTGTTGTTGTTTCATTGCTGTTTTTGTTTGTTTTCAACCATCTCCATTCAACCACGGTTAGCGCGGCTGCACACGCACAGACATAAACAAATGCTGTAAATCACCTCAGCTTTCGAATAGAAAGACAGGACGTTAGATACCCAATCTGTACCAACTAAAGGACCTATTTAGATGTGTTGGAATATTCTACAATTCACTATTCTATTAAGATAACTGAACATCATATCACATGCCAAATTTGAGAAAGATTAGTACATATACATACATATAGATTATTCCGGAGATCTTTTTTTTCACATCACCACTGTTCATGTAATACACAGAGGCGCAGGAGGGAGGGGGGAGGAGAGAGAGAGAGAGAGAGAGAAGAGTCGAAGCAATCAAAGCCAGGAGATAATGTCGTCGCCGTCCAGGAACATTGTTGTGTGTCAAAATCGCCACAAAAGAAGCAAAAAACTTTTATTTTGGTTGTGTAGTACAGACACGCTACTTATATCAAATGTTTTGTAATTTCATGTTCCATATGACTACCGCGTTATTTTTACACTTTCTTTCAATTTTGAGATATTAGACTTACAACGATATGATTTTTTTATTTCGTCCGGGAACACTATTATAAATCGACATACAATCAAGCAACGCTTCTTGATAGCCAGTGTAAGTTGACATACATAGTATACCTGGACGAAAGGTGCGAACAGCAAGTGTAGAGCTACAAAAATTTAATGACACAATGTTTTATGTAACTTATTGATTTTTTTCAGCAATAGATTAATAAATCTAAACCAGTTTTTATTGGTGCCAGTTAATGTCCAATAAACTTGAATAAAACGATAACCCAACAATAAAACTGAAGGGTAATAAAAAAGATCAGACGTAACGCAAACAAATTTATTAGTTAACTCTTTGTGTGCCATGAATTTTTTCATGTTTGCCGATACAGGAAAAAAATAATGGGGGAGTTGAGTGAAAACTAACCAGGGCAACATTTATCAACAGAAAGTCGACTTCCCGTCTTCCAGAAACAAAATAGCTCAGCATTCTTGTGCACCAATTCAACGGTGATTGGCACAACGTGACCAGCGGAAGAACCGATTCATCGACTATTGGCACACAAAGAGTAAACAATAAACAAACAATTAAAATCCTGCTTGAATAGTCCTCAAAGTTTAAATCGGCAGTTTAAATGATCTTAGTTATTCACTTGTTAGCCGTCATCCATTGCACTGAATAGTAAAAAATAAGAAATAAAAATCAATTGAATTTCATAATAAGCCTTCCTTTGTTCTTCATTGACTTTCTTATGGCATTGACTTTTGCATGTATCATTGCAGTCACGTCCGACTTTCCGTTGTGGCACAAGTTTTCCTCTGGAACTTGAACATTCCATTCCGTTCTTTTATACCTCTTTCATGTGCTCCTTTTGGCTTTTTTCTCGTTTCTGTTTTCTACTTTTGGATTTTGCGTCTTGGGGAAGGGGGTCGGACTCACACCTTGGGAATTAGGTTCTACAGCTTGGGGATTAGGTCTTGCAGCTTGGGGATTAGATTCTGCAGCTAAGGGATTAGCTTCTGCAACTTGGGGATTAGGTTTTGCAGTTTGGGGGCTAGGTTCCCCAGGCGGGGGGGTTAAATTCAGATGCAGGAAAACAAAAAAGGGACAGGAAACAAGTCTAATAACCTATTGTAGTGAAAGAATAGGTCAGTAGGTCACGATGTCGTATTACACGATAGCCTACACTAGGGCTATTTTTAGAATGCTTCAAAGAGCCCGGGAAAACTATGGTATGTCCACATGCAACTAGCTGTCGTGCTACGCTGAGTGTTGCATGTCGACTTGCGTTGTTCTTTGTGGACGATTTTTTGTCACCAAAACATAATTTAATATGACAATACTTAATATCTTAAAAACTTTTAATCCGATCGATCTGAAACTTGTCCCAATTGATCCGCTGGGGAAAAATCTATACTCTATCAAATTTTCATTTTTTCCGATTTTTGACATACAACATCGTTCCTGGAGGGCGACGATTTGCTTGTACACAATAAGAATAAGACAATCTTGTCCATAATTGAGTAACGAGAGACAACAGTATTGACATTACAATAAGCTTTTATTTGCTGAATGTGTAACCACAGTGTTATTACATGTCTACAACAGAAGAGATGATATTTTGCTACAACTTGTGGTCAGGTATGTGCCAGCAACAACTCTTTTCTTGAGATAGTCCGATGTCCTTCAGCCCACAACGGTCTCGAAGGGTCTGAAAGTAAATGGGCGTTACTAGAATAGCAGAGAAATAACTGTAAACTGTCGATTACATTTCAATGCACACGATGTCAACAAAAAAAAAAAAAGAAGAAAATACAGAAATCTGTGGGGATCGCAGCAACACGCGAAGCAAAGACAAAATGAAGAACGTCTTTCCAAGTCAAATATTGCATGAGTTATAGCCAATTTCAGATAGTCATTCAAAATTAGTGTAAGACGCCGTGTAAGTCTTCATAGCAAGTTTTAACTGAACACTTACACCTCGTCTTACACTAAATTTGAATTTCTTAAGCCAGGCTTCGCTACAAACAGCTTGCTCGTTTTGCCATGAACTCACTTTCAAATTAAGACACAATAATCTGCAGTACTTGCGCTCTACAGAACAGTATTGGATGAAAGTAATCATTCCATTTTTACACCAGGCTCAGTATTCTGCCTGGGATTTAAAACTTCTTTACATATGAACAAATTCCATCTCAGTTTTAATCATTTATGAATAACGTGATGAAAGTAAGCCCGTCGTTTCCGTCACAGAAGAATTAGATTTAGATCTAGATCAGATATGTGCAATGTACATTGCTCCACGCTGTAGGCTAGTCAGAGCTGTAGGATTAGAGGTCTTGCGAATGCGGTTATCTTCATTTTTACCGCACAATAAAGTACCGACTTAATAAATCTCAGTTATAATTAAAAACTCCTGTCGACTTGCTTTTAAGCAGTTCTAGATTCACACTGTAGCCTACAAATGAATTGAAGATGATGCAATGGCAAAATGCTGATTAAAATTCACCAGAGATAGCCAGAATGCATTAGTATGAGGGAGTGAGTCCTGAGTGATGAGGTATGGCATCAGTTAGATCTAGATCTGATCACACAGATGTTGAATTGCAGCAGTGTGAGAGACAGAGAGTGAGCCTTGAATTATGAGATACAATATTATAATAATTAAATGTATGTGTATCACACAGATATGAATAATAAAATAATGAAATCATAGGCCTAATCTATTAATTTCAGTAACTTGCAACCTTTGGCATGACTAACTGACCAAACTACACTCTTCAGGGCTTACATTTGGCAGGAAGGTGGCAGTTGAGATAAGGAAGATGATGGCTATAATTAAAAGCTGTTTACTTCAAGCGGGTATTTTTTAAAAATAACAATGTTTATTGCTATGTAACATCTGTATTTTTGCATGTTTGTTTCGTAATAATCATATAGTACCGTGCAAGTCATAAAAAGTAAACGTATCAAGCGTTCAGTTTGGTGCCTAGTGCTCTGATGCGCATGAGTTCTGAAGCAAGACTGTAGTTTATTACTTTTATTATATGAGAGAGAGAGAGAGAGAGAAAGGGGGAGGGGGGCACATGATTGTTTATTCCGGGCAATGCCCGGCAGGTCATCTAGTTAAATCTAATCTCCTATCACAGAGCTGTTGGCCAGCAGCAATAAATATGAGAGATTGAGCCATGAGCGATGAAAGATAAAATTATACTTACATCTAGCCAGCATCACACAGATACGAGAGGGTGAGCACTGGGTGATGAGATATGAACAGATAATCAGATCTAACCTGCATCATACATATGTGAGAGGGTGAGTCTTGAGTGACGAGATATGTAAGGATAATTAAATCTAGATTTATATCACACAGATATGACAGTGTGAGGCTTGAATCATGAGATATGTAATAATGATTAAATCTAGATCTAGATTTATATCACACAGATATGAGAGTGTGAGCCTTGAGTCATGAAATATGTAATGATAATTAAATCTAGGTAGCATTGAGGGATGAGATATGAACTGATAATCAGATCTAACCTGCATCATACAGGTGTGAGAGGGTAAGTCTTGAGTGATGAGATATGTAATGATAATTAAATCTAGATCTAGATTTATATCACACAGATATGAGAGTGTGAGCCTTGGGTCATGAGATATTTAATGATAATTAAATCTAGATCTAGATTTATATCACACAGATATGGGAGTGGGAGCCTTGAGTCATGAGATATGTAAATATGATTAAATCTAAATCTAGATTTATGTATTATATTACATGTGAGTGTGAGGCTCGAGTGATGATATATTTAATGATAATTAAATCTAGATCTAGATTTATATAACACAGATATAAGAGTGTGAGCCTTCAGTCATGAGATATTTAATGATAATTAAATCTAGATCTAGATTTATATCACACAGATATGAGAGCGTGAACCTTGAGTCATGAGATATATGTCATGATATTTAAATCTAGATCTAGATTTATACCATACAGGTATGAGAGTGTGAGCCTTGAGTGATGAGATACAATTATGTAGTGATATTTAAATCTAGATCTAGATCTATACCATACAGATATGAGAGTGTGAGCCTTGAGTGATGAAATATGCAAGGATAATTAAATCTAGATCTAGATTTATATCACACAGATATGAGAGTGTGAGCCTTGAGTGATGAGATATGTCAAGATAATTAAATCTGGATCTAGATTTATATATTGCAAAACACTAGAGTGTGAGCCATGAGTGATGAGTAGATCCAGATTTGTATCACACAGATATGAGAGTGTGAGCCTTGAGTGATGTGATATGTAGCCTAATGATAATTAAATATCTAGATCCAGATTTCTATCACGCAGATATGAGAGTGGGAGCCTTGAATGATGAGACAGCCTATCTAATGACAATTAAATCTAGATCTAGATTTATACCACACAGGTGTTGAACCACAGCAGTGTGTGAGAGTGGGTGTCGGGGGATGAGATATAATTAGATCTAGATCTATATATTATCTGGGGGTTGATTTACAGTTTACCCAATTTATACCGTGAAGGTAACTTTTTCTCCCATTGAAAATGTACACATGTGCCATTGTTTACTGTAGCATGTCTCACTATTGAAATTTCATTCAGGGAAGGATGCAGTTTTTTTTTCACAGTCTGCCTTCCAAATCAAGCAAGCAACGATCTGAAAGTCTTTTGAGCCAGTGATCCGGAGACAAATAACCCAGTTTGGGAAAAGATGTGATAGTCATAGACAGAAAGAAGTGAATTGAAAGAGATGAATCTAGCTAGCAAGAGAGTACTCAGACTGACCTCAGACTTTATAATGAACAAACGAAATATCCCTTGTGATTACTCTACAGATCCAGAACTGTGCAACTGTCTTGGAAAAGCAGACCATGACCTCTCTTAACGTGCGAAGAAATATATAATTTTTACCCCAAGATTTTCAAAATAAGAAACACATTGCTCTCAAAGAGTCAGATTTCAAACCAGATGTGCAATGTGGATTTTCCACCCAAATTCAGACGACATGCCGCAATAATGAAACAGAGCTATCCATTCAATCTTCTCCGTCCTATGTTTCTTTTCTCATCATCTTCAGATTTTGCCGTTGTGGTTGCTGGATTGCAATAAAGAAAAATGAACGGCACGTGTCAAACCCACATGTTGTCTCACACACTTTTTGTTTTCTTCCCACCACAATCAAGCAATATAAATGTAACAGGGGCTACGGGTAAACCGAGCGGGCTTCTCTCTAGCTATATCTATCCCACTTCTGACACCAAAAAATGTAACACTGGTTACGGGGGTAAACCGAGTGTGGTTCCTCTCTATCTATAGCTATCTAATCTGACACCAAATAATGTAACACAGGACGAGACGAGCGGGGCTCTCTACACAGTCAAACATACAAACAAAACTATCAGGTTTTGAGAGGACAACAATTTTATTAAAAGGAAAAGAAAATAACAAATCAAATAATAAACACAATACAATAAACACATGACAATACAATAAACCACAATAAACCCAATAAACCCAATAAACCCAACCGATAGGCGCGCTGAAGAAGAACCAAAAATAAACAGGAATTAACAGCACGCCTCATCAGTTCATCATTACATCATGCTAAAACAAGAGAATGCATCAAAAGAAAACATAATAGTTAATAATAACTATATTCACATTGTAAACTAAATATGGGGAAGGTCTAGTATGTCTATCAAACAGTAACGTATAACCTACTTTGTGAGCACTCCAGGGAGCCAACTCGAGTATAAGATGCAAGCCTACCAAGTAACATGTTTACTTCCCTTGGCTTAACTACAGGCTGACATAGGGCTATCCCACACGTTATAATTCTTCTTTATAACAACGGCCATTATTCTAGATCAGGAAGAAAACTTAATTTGATTCCAGACAAGATAACATTAAGCCTTACATGTGTATACGCGCACCCTGTACGCCGCGCACCCTGTACGCATCAAATCCATCCTAGTTATGGAATGAGCTGGAGTTAAACTAACTAAAATAAAATACAGTCTGCTGAGTCTACACACTCATTCAACAGAACTGCCCGTGCTAGATGGCTCAATAAAAGACAATCCCGTCTGCTTACCTAGCCCACCCACGCACAACGTAGTATCCCTTAATTAACAATTACCATCATAATTAGCAGAGGATAGCAATAGCCAACTGGATCTACTCGTTAAGTCAAAATTAATTGACTTAGGCCCCATTAGCCAACCCAGCTCAATTCCGCACATGCTAGATTATTAATATTACACAAAAACCCTAGTCCATACTGCCACAGGCCCATCTCAACTCAGAGCCAAACTTATCCCTTTCCTATCCTCTGGATATAATACCAAACTCCTTACTCATAAAGTCATAGGAGTATCTCTAGGTGGACCAACCCACATACATGTAATAAGTCAACACCTAAGTCTCAACCAACAATAGCAAGTTATAGTCTCCCACTACAAGTGATATGATAATCATGGCATAAAGCCAAACCCAACTACATGGTACAACTACAAGACTGAACAGTCAAGTCAACCCACTTGTATTACCTCCAACAATACTGATATACCTAAAACATTCCCACATATTCAGTGAACTAATTATATAATGCAACAAGATAATATCATAATAATGATGACATATATATATCATAGGTCTACTGGGCAAGCAACACCCATAACCCCTATGATTGAGTTTAAAGTCAATGCATCTGATCTCTTCATTACAACAGAGTCCAATTACATCTGTCAGTGTGTCAAAAGAACAGACAATGAGCACCTACAAAGGATGCCATAAAAATATGACACCTGATGCATAGACAATGCATCTATACACCTAGCATAGGCCTTTCCCTTCAGGATTCATCTTATCAACAACCAAAGTTCAAGGTTCGACCCTCAAAAGTTTCTAAGTCCGACCTAACCAGTACAAATTGAAGAAAATCAACTTAACACCTATGTAGCGAACATACTAATTCAATAATAAACATATAATAAATTAAGAAATTAAAGTAAATAATCATCATCCTTTAGTATAATGCCGATATCTGAGATCTCAAATGCTGTTTAAGTGTGGCAGCCACTGTAAACAGTCAGCCAGGATTGTAATTGTTGTTTGGGTCAAGCTTCCGTTTCCGGAAGCTATTAGCTAACCAATCCCGGTCTTGATTTGACCCGCTTGACCAAAAGTCATGTGATCATGCCTGCTAGCGTCTGCTGTGACCTACTCACGGCTCACGCGCGTGCTCTGCAAATCCAACACCTCTCTCTTCATCTTAACTGGTCTACTCATTATCATAAAGTCCATAATGAATACGGCATCAATAAAGGTAACGAAAAGGCACACAAGACAAATCTACACATACACCATAGTCACACTGCTGATTTAAAGGAACCTAGAAATAATCATCCAACAATAACCTTGCAACCCACGGAAGAACAAGTTAAAGTAAAGAAATAACTTGGTTATAATTCTTGCCCGTTACTCTCGCTCTCTCTCTCTGTGACGTCTGTCCCTAAGAAGGACACGTTGAGCCTGAATGGCACCAACTGCAGATTAAGAATAACGATCTAGATCTGTCTATCTCTGATCCAAGTAGCGGGACTTTGACCACACCCTCCAGTAGTACTATTTGTTAGCACTTCACATAAAATCAGTCTGTCATAAATTACAGTTAAATGTTTCCATTTAATTACATGAACTAATCATGCGCGCTAGCGTTGATAGCATTCTAGAACAACCTTACACTCTCTCTCTGCAGGATACTGATAGATCTATACTAAGATAGAGACTTAGTAAGATAAACTTTACCATAGATTGTTAGCTGCTAGCCTGATTGCCTAACCAAGCTGAACAAAGTTCATCAAACCTCCAAGTATAATCCAATCATTATTATTTCACATCATCTAAATATTATTAAATACCAGAACTAAAATAATGGGTACAACTTACGTGAACTAACCAAATGAATTCACACTTGAACTACATCATCAGAGCTGGCACTTCACAAATCTTGAAATATAAATTATACAACTTCTCTTACTTTTATGTTAGTCTGGACACAATGACACGTCCTGCTGTCTTGAAGACTTGGGTGGAACTGACTGACCCACGCTATCACCTAAGCGTCACCCAAACACGCGCAACCCATTCACTCCTTACAGTTCACTAAGTGCAAATTCTAATAAAACATTAAAACAAATAAAAACATTTTTAAAGACCACCATCTTGCTCGTGTATGTTCCAAATACACTATCTTAAGGAAATATTACTTAACAAGATAAAAACTAAACAAAACTTACAATGTAGTGATACATAACAAGGTTCTACTTCTGGCACCAGGGATGGTCACTTAAATTGACCAATCCTGGACAATACAGACCACGCTAAGACTATGATTTAAAATTGGTGCATTGAGTACATCAGTTGGCAATGTTACTCAACACCTGCATGACTCATCTCAGTGCGTGATAAACACATGGAGGTACTAATAAAACTGGAGTGCGCACAGCCCTCTTCGCTTTCCCTGCAAGCCGCGCACTATTGAAACCCCAAGATGGCGGAAAAAGTAGGGCAAAGTACGGCAGCACAAGGCCCGCCCAGTACACTATTGTATGTAATAGATATGGCCTAGTCAGCGCTGTTTTTTTCTCTTTTCCCGGTGGTGATCAAAATTAAAAGATACAAGCAGAAATATTAACATTTATGTTATTTACGGATTATCATATACTTGTATTATTTTCTTTTAAAGTGTTTGATAATAAATACAAATTTATGATTTATGCTGTTTTTATATTATGGTATTGTTATTTATTGGTCAATCGTTTAGAAGTAAAAGGGAAAGGAACTATGTAGTACTCTTTTTTACCGCATGTTAGTTTAGCTCATGATGAGTCATGTTAAAAGAAAAAAAAATCAGCGTGTGGACAGAGGAAACTTTGAAGTCAGTTTCTTTCAGATAACCAACAATCATTTGAGAGGGTGTACATAACAATTATAAAAAGCACACACACACACACAAAACATGCTAAAGAACTGAGGGAAATTTGGTTTTGCCATAGACCCATTAAGATCCAGGAGCTGGTGTGTGTGTGTGTGTGTGAGAGAGAGAGAGAGAGAGAGAGAGAGAGAGAGAGAGAGAAAGAGAGAGAGAGAGAGGCATAATTATAATAATATATGTAAATCATAGGCCGAGATGTAGCAAATGATTGGATAGCCAAGAAGAAGAACATCTTAATCTACCAGCTTGGTTGTACTCACTCAGTCAAGTATATATATTATATCTAAAAATCAGAAGAGCCTTAGCCTAGTTATTCAGAGGTTTGAGCACAGCTGGATTGTGCATTCCAGAGCTTTTCCAAACAAAAATGTATAAATTCCCACGGCTACAGGTCAATCTCTCACCTTGTGAATCTAGATTCTAGATCTATAGTCAATGCACTAGTTGCAGTCAGCACGTTGATGCGGTCAGTATTTGTTTTTCCATACAGTTTCATTTACCAGTGTTTTTGTGACTAATCCACGTTTTGTGACGTTCTCATCAAGAGATCACAACATCACATAGCATATGACTGCTGTTTAAGCTTGTATTTTGCCTTGGATGACTTCCCAAGTTTTGTGTTCGCACAACTTCCATCTTGAGTTCAAAGGTAAATAATTATGTGACCCTACAGATTTCACCATTAAGTGGTCTGGTGTAAGCTCACAGAAGTGCTCTGGGCATTCTACTTCGGGTGGATTTTCATTAAAAAAAATGTTTTCTGGGTATTATGACTATGATTATGCACATATGGCACTGACTGCACCGACATGCATTCATCTGACACTTTGCATGAGGTGCGGTCACTGGTAATTGCATTGTGACATCAGTGTTGTATGTGCATCAACTGGGATCACTAGCACCATTATTATTTATTATTATGATTACATGATGTATTCAAAACAAGAGTTCAAAAGAGCCAGTGCACACCAGCTAATAGTAAACAACTGAATTTAATGAGAAACAAAAAATAATACTGTGGTAAAATCCAAATACATAGGCTATTAAGGTCTAGTTTTATAGTAAATTCATTGACTTAAATTGAATGAGAACAGTTCTCACTCCTTTTTGAAGCAGGAAAGAAAGAAAGTAGAGAAGAAACAGAAGGTACAGGAGCAGAGGAAAAGAAAGAAGGAGTTAGCAGAGGAAAAGGAAAGGGAAGGTAGAAAGCAGACGCTGTAGTGTAACGGATGAGTAAACGCTGAGGCGCAGTCCGTGCTTGCCCTATACAAGATGGCGACTATCGCCTTCTAATGCGCTCACATGAAATCAGCTGTTCGCACTCCAGTGTTATTAATAGCTCCATGGATAAACAATAAGGGGAGATTATCTATGGTTTCTGTGTGGTTACTTCCCCTTGACCACGTCTAGTGGTCCAGCTGATCAAAATAACGGGTTTATCTCCCTTTCACTACAATGAGCTATGTTCTCAGCCCTGTAATGGTTCACCCCATTACAATTCACCCCCTTCAAGTTGTGTCGACCGTCCCGTGTCGACAAATCAGCTCTACTTAGCACTTATATAGAGTGACCACAAGTGGTCTCTCACTGGCCAATTATCAATAAGTTCACAAGATACAAAACATATCATACATTTAAGGCAAAAAAGAGGAACATTCACAGAAAAATACCATGCACATCTATAAAATTCAAAGCAATAGCCAACAAAAATAAGAAATCTTAGCCACAATGCTAATAAAGCAGGCCTTAGCATTATAAAGCCCTACAAAATTTTGCCGACTGTCTATGAGACACTCATCATTCTGAAATTACAATTTCCAAATTCCCTTTTTTTTTTCAAGTAGACCACTGCATTGCCCACGACACTTAAAAATAGTATAAGTAAAACTCAGGCTTTAAATCTCATCCAGCCACAAGGAACAACCACTCGGTTGTTATTCTTATTCTTACTTTCTGCCTCAGTCATTATTTGACAATCCCTGTCAAACACTACCTGTTTCCTTGGTACCCATTGTAACTGGCCATGCACTTCAACTCTACAAGTTACATGCCAGTACAACCACTATCTCAAATGGGAATAGAAAATAATAGAAACATAATGGCAATATTATTTGAATCCAAAATGATCAAATTACATATTATCCCAAAAGAATTCATAATAAAATGACAAAGGTTATTAAACCCCACCAAGGAAACACCATGTAGACTAGCTACATCAAAACCATAAATTCAACATTATAATTCAAACTGAGAAATAACAACATTGCTAGGACATAAATACGACAAACTGACTTAGCACCTGTAGATCTCCAGATGCAAACACATGCATAGCATCCATACCTAATTCATAAACTACACTCAATTCTCTGTGCTTTACTGTCTCTGGATAACTCATAAAGGCAATGTAGTAATAAAACTACGGTAACAGTAAAGTGTCCAAAGGCAAGAACCGCTAAGTCCTAGTCGGTTAACTTGAATGAGTGTCTGGCTTGTTGACATCAGGCACACCGCTGCCATCATTCCGCTGGACAGGTACACTTTGTACATGTCGCCTCCCCCTGCATCCTGGATTTCGTTGCGACCAGGCACAAGATTCTGCCACACAACCAGGTCACCTCGTTGTAGCCACACACTCACAGTGTGGTACTCTCGCCGAGCATGGTCTCGTTGCTCTGCTGTGCTGCGGCCCAAGTAGACGTCACGCGCCTCCTTCACCGTCTCGCTAATGTGCGCCCACAGCAACGCACACTTAGCCGATGGCGTCGTGTAGATAGCGGCTTCCCACGCAGCCTCCACCTCTTCCACAAACCAACGTGTGTCCTTCACACCATCACTGTAGAGTCTGCGTAGGTGCACCTCCCGGGGTGCCATCATCACAACAGGAGCTGCCGCTGATCTTCCCGACGCCATCTCGCCAAATCGGTTGGGTTTAATAGACGTTCACAAAAAAATAATACACAAAACAGAATAACAAAAATTAGTCCTCTAACTGATCCCACTTCTGACACCAAAAATGTAACACTGGTTACGGGTAAACCGAGCGGCCGAGCGGGTCTCTCTCTATCTATAGCTATCTAATCTGACACCAAATAATGTAACACAGGACGAGACGAGCGGGGCTCTCTACACAGTCAAACATACAAACAAAACTATCAGGTTTTGAGAGGACAACAAATTTTATTAAAAGGAAAAGAAAATAACAAATCAAATAATAATAATAATAGTTCGTCCATCAGGCATGATGATGACCTTAACAACACCAGAGGAATAAAGAACAGAAATTGTTGAGAATTTCAACACATGGACAATAAAAAGAACTAAAGGACACAGAGGACAGAATGGAAAGACTGTTCTTTCATGACTTATGGCTTCTCATGTGACTGATAAGTCCTATTTTTGCCCTGCAGACCCTTCCGCATAAATGACAAGAGTGCTCCGTTGGTTCAGTACCACTGGGCCTTTTCTTGCGCCGTTCTCTTTTTTTGATAGCCTGCTGGACTCTGTCAGCTTCCCATGCTTTGCTGCCTCTGGTAAGGGCCGCCCTCCAATTTGCACGATCAAGCGAGAGCTTTTCCCACTCACTCACATCAATGGCAAAGGCCTTCAGTGATTGCTTGAGAGTGTCTTTGTAACGTCTCTTTGGGGCCCCAACATTCCTCGTTCCATTGGAGAGCTCAGAGAAGAAGATTTGCTTAGGGAGTCTGGAGTCGGGCATTCTGACAACATGTCCTGCCCAACGTAGCTGAATTTTTTTCAGGTGGCAGAAGATGCTCAATTCCTTGGCACGATTGAGGACCTCAGTGTCTGGAATTTTATCCTGCCATTTGATCCTTAGGATCTTTCTAAGGCAGGCCAGATGAAAGTGATTTAGCTTTCTGGCATGCGATTGGTACACTGTCCAGGTTTCAGCCCCATAGAGTAGGGTGGGAAGGACCACAGCATTGTACACTTTCAGCTTAGTGTCTGTGCGAATGCCGGCAACATCCCACACTCTCTTTCGAAGCCTGCCAAATGCAGAGCTGGCTTTGCTGATTCTTGAGAGAATTTCAGTATCAACACGAGCCGCGGAAGACAGTATACTGCCAAGATAGGTTAAGTTCTCCGACACCTTCAGAAGACTGTCATGGACTTTGATATTTGGGGTCACAGGATACTTGTCGTCTGGAGTAGGCTGATGGAGCACTTCCGTCTTCTTTGTGCTTATTGTGAGGCCAAAGTTGTCACAGGCACTAGAGAACTTATCAACACAGTTTTGCATGCTATCCTCATCGTGTGCCAGAAGTGCACAATCATCAGCAAATAGTAGGTCACAGACTTGAGTACTTTTGGTTTTGGTTTTTGCCTGAAGTCTCCTGAGGTTGAATAGACTGCCATCAGTTCGGTACTTGATGCTTACCCCTTGAGGAGGAGAGCTAAAGGCTTCTTGTAGCATTGCAGAGAACATGATGCTGAACAGAGTTGGGGCTAAGACACAACCCTGTTTTACCCCATTTGTGACAGCAAAGGGCTCTGAAACACTGCCGTTGCTTTTGACTGCAGCTTGCATGCCATCATGAAACTGGCGCACTATTGTGATGAATTCGGGTGGACACCCAAACTTCGCCAAGATTTTCCAGAGGCCTTCACGACACACTGTGTCAAATGCTTTTGTGAGGTCAACAAATGTGATATACAG
The DNA here is from genome assembly GCA_963931925.1 of Onchidella celtica. Taxonomy (NCBI): domain Eukaryota; kingdom Metazoa; phylum Mollusca; class Gastropoda; order Systellommatophora; family Onchidiidae; genus Onchidella; species Onchidella celtica. Next base: position 67,469,959 of record OZ007570.1, on the reverse strand, counting down.
CGCTTTATTTTGTTCCATGCATTTTTCCTGAATCTGTCTGGCAGCAAAAATCATATCCGCCGTTCCCCTCTCTTTACGAAAGCCACATTGGCTCTCGGGAAGCAAGTCATTTGACGAGAGGTGATCAAGAAGGCGATTCAGAAGCATTCTTGCCAATATTTTGCCAGCAATTGAAAGTAGAGAGATTCCCCGATGGTTGTCACAGACTTGGCTGTCCCCTTTGTTTTTGTACAGATGGATGATTGAAGCATCTTTGAAGTCCTGTGGCAGCGTCCCTGCTTTCAACATATGATTGAACAACTCGTTTAACCTTTCAATAAGCTTTTCTCCACCGAAGGCATACACCTCAGCAGGAATTTAATCCACGCCTGGTGATTTGTTAAAGGACATCTGATTTGTGGCAGTTCGGGTCTCATTTGCTGTGAATGGCTTGGCAAGAGCTGCATTAATAGGAGTCTGAGGGAGGCGGTCAATGGACTCAGTGTTTATATTTGATGGCCGATTTAGCACACCTCCGAAATGTTCTGCCCAACGCTGAATTATGGCATTCAATTCAACAATGCGTGTTGAACCATCTGACGCAAGAAGTGGCGTAGTGCCAGAGCGGGATGGTCCAAACACAGCTCGGAGGCTCTCAAAGAACTTTCTAGTGTTGTTTGTGTCGGCATATTTCTGAGTTTCTCTTACTCGCTCTTCAAGCCAGTCATTTTTCATTTTCCTCAGCTTCTTCTGGAGTACACCCTTACATGCACGCAGTGCATCAGCTTTTGCTGTGGAAGAGGGGTCACTGCAGTGAGCTTGGATGAGACTATTTTTTTCTTTGATGAGCACTTTGATTTCATTATCATTATCATTGAACCAGTCCTGGTGCTTGCGGACAGGAAAACCAACTGTGCTGCTGGCGCAAGAGTGTACAGTCGTATTTAGGTCAGTCCAGCTCTGTTCAATGTTCTCAGGGTCAAAAGTCACGCAATCCAATTTTGAGGAGAGTTCTGATGAGAGCTCGCTCTGTTTCTCAGCTGAGCAGAGTTTTGAAACATTTAGGCGTTTAGGTGGCGCTTTCCCTTGAGGGCGTCTATTGCGCCTCAATGTTAGTCTGAGCTTGCAAACAATGAGTCTGTGGTCAGTTCCACACTCGGCACCACACATCGCCTTTGTTACAAGGACATCCTTTCTGTCAGTCTTCCTCACAATGACATAGTCTATGAGATGCCAATGCTTTGAGCGGGGATGCATCCATGACGTTCTGTTTCTCACGGGGAGACTAAAATTTGTGTTGGTAATGAACAGGCCAAATTCAGCGCACAAAGTAAGTAAGCGCAACCCATTGTTATTGCATGAACCAACTCCATGAGGGCCCAAAACATTTGGCCACGCTGAGATTTCGGAGCCAACCCTAGCATTGAAGTCCCCCAAGAGAATCAGCTTATCAGCTGCCGGGACAGAGCATATGACCGATTCTAGATCAGAATAGAACTTGTCTTTGGCTTCATCTGGGTTTGTCATGGTGGGCGCATTGTCAAGAGCAGATTTAATTCATAAGAGTAAATTTTTGCGAGAGCAGTAAGTAATTTTTAGAAACGTAATTATTTTCCGAGCCAGCATAACTTGGCCTTGAGCTGGTCTCGTAAACAATTTGTTTGAACAGTTTTTTCCCTGATAGATAGACAGAAGGTGGGGAAGGATAGACGGACAGCGTAGGTGTGCATGACTGAGCACTTTTTACATCTCGTGTTTTGAACTAGGGTTAGTAAAGAGGGAAGGGGTGAGTAGGAATTAAATGTTATTGAGACGTCTGTTGACGTACAGAAATACCGTGATCCAGAGTAAAAGCTCGGGGTTTTGAACATGTTAAGAATTTATTGCTATAAAATTACATTATATTGTATGAAGTAATTCGACCTTTGATGTCGACCCAAGGTCGTTGCGTAGGGCTGTTACTTAAAATAACTCAGTTCGGCAGCTGAGCTAGAAGTGGTTGCACCAATCACAATCCAGGAATTAGACGGTAAGCTGCAGATGCAGTCCAGTATTTAAGGCCATACAGAACTTAGTTCTGGGCCACATGTAGAAAATCCATTTACGAGGTGGACGGCGATAGTCCTCAGCCAGATGAGAGACATAGAGACGCAGTTGAGCAGTCCATTGTGAGGGGCCTGATTTAAAGCTCCAGAGCCTAAGCTACTTGGTTTGATATAAACCCACAGCGTTTACATCCAGCGCTCTCACTACCAGTGAGGGCCGCATGGTGAGAGTCTATACTAATTTGTAATGATGAAAGTGAACCGTTCTACTTACTTTTGAAGACAGTTTCAGAGCTACCGCCAGACAACGCATGGTTGTACAAGCATTCTCCATGGCGTGTCTAGAGGAAATGTCCATATCATAACATGTCTCATTGAATTAATAGAATTTAAACTGTTATATCCGTCGCCACGTGCGCGGATTCTATTTGCCATATAACTCATATGAAATGCAAGTAGTTAGATTGAATTCGTTAGTCTTTATAAAAGCTGTAGTTCCATTAGTTAGATTCAGTTGCCTTTGAATTGATATTTATATTTATAATTATATTTGTTACATTAATTCCTGTAATTAAACTGCCCTACAGTTCTGCTAAAATTGAAAGCAATTGACTTATTTAGTTTTAGAGTGCAAGTATTTATTTTTGTGTGTTCGTCGATTGTGGGAGCGGACCTCGAAAGAGTGTCAGTCGAAATATCCCCATGTAACCCACATCGCGACACGCATATGCGCTAATGAGGTTGGCTGACTGGCTTTTCCCAACTGGGATCCTGAGTGTCATTAGCCTGTCATTTATTTCAATTGGCATGGACTGCAAATTTCTGACAAGGTCATTTTTAATTGCAAACCCAACACCATGCTGTCTCGGTTCGACTGCACCCTTGCCTTTCCAGAATAAGGTGTATCCACCACTGAGCTCTTTGAGTTGGCCACTATCAGGGAGTCTGGTCTCACTGAGTGCCACTATGTCCAGGTTGTACCTGCTGAGCTCAATGGCAATAAGTGCAGTGCGTCTTTCCGGGTTGTTTGAGTTGTCCTGTAGTGTGCGTATATTCCAGGCTCCTAGCCTGAGTAAGCTGAATTTCTTTTTGTTTCGACCGCAAAAAGGGATCCCCACTGGTCGCGGTATACCAGTCAGGGTGATGTGAAGTGGGCTTTCTTTAGGGCACCTTTTCTAGCCCCTTCCTCAGTTGAGGTGAGCAGTGCTATCCTTAAATAAGGCTGCTCAGCTACTGTGGGAGCTGCCTCCCCACGCCTCCACTTCAATCGACGATGAAGCGACCATAGCCCACAGTCACCAACGTGTAGGTCTATGCTAACAGCTTCCAGTCTATCCAAACCTGCTGCCACCGCACTCGCCCATCGCCGTTGGAATTTTGAGAGGAAAGAAGACGAGACAAAGATGAAAGAAGACGAGGTGAGTGTTAAGACTGGCGCAAAGAATTTATTTTTAGTGAGAAAGAGCTGCGCAAACATCAGACTCACTCTCTCGCCTGGACACAACTTATCCAAGTGGCAAGACAGGGTCAAGACGACTGGAAATGTATCCAGGTGCAGGAGGATGCCAGAGGGACAGTCATATTGCCTGACCGGCTGACTGTAGGCTACTCCACAGCCTCGCAGTCCCAACTGACTAGGGTGAAAGACCCAAACCAAAGAACACCAATACTGGTGGATGCTCTGTGTCACGATATCCAGGCCAGAGTGACGGTATATTGCCATCTGCCCTATCAATCAACCACTGGCCTGCTGCCGCCAGCTTCGAAGCTGCGTCCGGGAAGTTTGCTCAATTCTTCGTCTGTGATTTAGGCAAACAAGCCTATGACCACACCGCTACCGGGGGCCAATGTGAAGGACTCAAGTACTGAGGGTCACATTGTGCCCTAGCATGTGGCCGTTGGGTTAGATGAAACCTCCTCCGCCCTGGCCGTTTGCACCGACAGGTGCACGCCCACTGATACCATGCTAGCGTACCAGTTCATGAAACAGGTTGTACTGGATTACATGTTACCAGTAGCAGATTTTTCTGACCTGACAGGGGACAAATCAAATAATAAACACAGTACAATAAACAGTACAATAAACAAGACAATAGACAATACAATAAACCACAATAAACCACAATAAACCCAATAAACCCAACCGACAGGCGCGGTGAATTAACCAAATGAATTCACACTTGAACTACATCATCAGAGCTGGCACTTCACAAATCTTGAAATATAAATTATACAACTTCTTTTACTTTTATGTTAGTCTGGACACAATGACACGTCCTGCTGTCTTGAAGACTTGGGTGGAACTGACTGACCCACGCTATCATCTAAGCGTCACCCAAACACGCGCAACCCATTCACTCCTTACAGTTCACTAAGTGCAATTGTAATGGGGTGAACCATTACAGGGCTGAGAACATAGCTAATTGTAGTGAAAGGGAGATAAACCCGTTATTTTGATCAGCTGGACCACTAGACGTGGTCAAGGGGAAGTAACCACACAGAAACCATAGATAATCTCCCCTTATTGTTTATCACGCACTGAGATGAGTCATGCAGGTGTTGAGTAACATTGCCAACTGATGTACTCACTGCGCCAATTTTAAATCATAGTCTTAGCGTGGTCTGTATTGTCCAGGATTGGTCAATTTAAGTGACCATCCCTGGTGCCAGAAGTAGAACCTTGTTATGTATCACTACATTGTAAGTTTTGTTTAGTTTTTATCTTGTTAAGTAATATTTCCTTAAGATAGTGTATTTGGAACATACACGAGCAAGATGGTGGTCTTTAAAAATGTTTTTATTTGTTTTAATGTTTTATTAGAATTTGCACTTAGTGAACTGTAAGGAGTGAATGGGTTGCGCGTGTTTGGGTGATGCTTAGATGATAGCGTGGGTCAGTCAGTTCCACCCAAGTCTTCAAGACAGCAGGACGTGTCATTGTGTCCAGACTAACATAAAAGTAAAAGAAGTTGTATAATTTATATTTCAAGATTTGTGAAGTGCCAGCTCTGATGATGTAGTTCAAGTGTGAATTCATTTGGTTAGTTCACGTAAGTTGTACCCATTATTTTAGTTCTGGTATTTAATAATATTTAGATGATGTGAAATAATAATGATTGGATTATACTTGGAGGTTTGATGAACTTTGTTCAGCTTGGTTAGGCAATCAGGCTAGCAGCTAACAATCTATGGTAAAGTTTATCTTACTAAGTTCTATCTTAGTATAGATCTATCAGTATCCTGCAGAGAGAGAGTGTACGGTTGTTCTAGAATGCTATCAACGCTAGCGCGCATGATTAGTTCATGTAATTAAATGGAAACATTTAACTGTAATTTGTGACGGACTGATTTTATGTGAAGTGCTAACAAATAGTACTACTGGAGGGTGTGGTCTAAGTCCCGCTACTTGGATCAGAGATAGACAGGTCTAGATCGTTATTCTTAATCTGCAGTTGGTGCCATTCAGGCTCAACGTGTCCTTCTTAGGGACAGACGTCACAGAGAGAGAGAGAGAGAGTAACGGGCAAGAATTATAACCAAGTTATTTCTTTACTTTAACTTGTTCTTCCGTGGGTTGCAAGGTTATTGTTGGATGATTATTTCTAGGTTCCTTTGAATCAGCAGTGTGACTATAATGTATGTGTAGATTTGTCTTGTGTGCCTTTTCGTTACCTTTATTGATACCGTAGTCATTATGGACTTTATGATAATGAGTAGACCAGTTAAGATGAAGAGAGAGGTGTTGGATTTGCAGAGCACGCGCGTGAGCCGTGAGTAGGTCACAGCAGACGCTAGCAGGCATGATCACATGACTTTTGGTCGAGCGAGTCAAATCAAGACCGGGATTGGTTAGCTAATAGCTTCCGGAAACCAAACAATAACAATCCTGGCTGACTGTTTACAGTGGCTACCACACTTAAACAGCATTTGAGATCTCAGATATCGGCATTATACTAAAGGATGATGATTATTTACTTTAATTTCTTAATTTATTATATGTTTATTATTGAATTAGTATGTTCGCTACATAGGTGTTAAGTTGATTTTCTTCAATTTGTACTGGTTAGGTCGGACTTAGAAACTTTTGAGGGTCGAACCTTGAACTTTGGTTGTTGATAAGATGAATCCTGAAGGGAAAGGCCTATGCTAGGTGTATAGATGCATTGTCTATGCATCAGGTGTCATATTTTTATGGCATCCTTTGTAGGTGCTCATTGTCTGTTCTTTTGACACACTGACAGATGTAATTGGACTCTGTTGTAATGAAGAGATCAGATGCATTGACTTTAAACTCAATCATAGGGGTTATGGGTGTTGCTTGCCCAGTAGACCTATGATATATATGTCATCATTATTATGATATTATTTTGTTGCATTATATAATTAGTTCACTGAATGTGTGGGAATGTTTTAGGTATATCAGTATTGTTGGAGGTAATACAAGTGGGTTGACTTGACTGTTCAGTCTTGTAGTTGTACCATGTAGTTAGGTTTGGCTTTATGCCATGATTATCATATCACTTGTAGTGGGAGACTATAACTTGCTATTGTTGGTTGAGACTTAGGTGTTGACTTATTACATGTATGTGGGTTGGTCCACCTAGGTGTTGACTTAGGTGTTGACTTATTACATGTATGTGGGTTGGTCCACCTAGAGATACTCCTATGACTTTATGAGTAAGGAGTTTGGTATTATATCCAGAGGATAGTGTCACGAGTGGAGTGAGCGATAGTTAATAATTACGGGGGGAAAGGAGGAGAGTAAAATTAACGCACGTAGACAAGTAAGTTAAAGCGTGCTGTTATGAGTGGTGGGGGGTCTGAATGAGGCGAAAGCGCTGTATTACCAGTTCACTGCACAGAGATAGTCCAAAGAGAACGGACGCTAGTAAGAGCCCAGCGGGCGAACATAAGGGGAGCAGTCGGAAGACGGATGAGAGTGTTTTTTCCAGTGATGACTGGTAGGTAGAACGTTGATTGATAATTATGATTGATGTATTATATTATATTCGTCTATTACCATGATGTAAATAAGTATATGTGAGGAATGTGGAAGTCCTTGATATTGGATATAGCAATGTGCGCCATGAGCGATAGATGAAAGTGAGTTCATGGATTTGTAGCACGAGTGAGTATTGTATACTCCGATGGAGGTGTGTTACCGTAAGATGTTTGGTGAGTGAAAGGTGAACTATTGTGTGTACGCTTCATGGGTTGTAAGGAGAGGTGGAGTGAATAGGAATGGTAGGGTATTATACCAATGTAATGTTATTCTTGTAGGTGTCGGGGACGGGCCAAAGAGCCGCCTCGGTGAGCACAGGGGATAGGCCAGCATAGGGCCGGAGGCCACACATAGGCCAAGAGTGAGGCTGTCGGTGCAGGACAGTAGAGGCACATAAAGTCGTGGCAGTCTGGCCACGGACAGGGACGTAGATATGAGCGTGAATGTGCTAATGTACTATTGCCATGTTGATGGGCTATTGAAATGATAATGTACTAGTGCCATGTTGATGGGCTATTGAAATGATAATGTGCTACTGCCCTGCTGAGGTGCTAGTGGAATGCTAAGGTGTTTTGACAATAGGAAGGTGATATTGAGAGACTGCGGTGCCAGTGAATTATTAATGTGCTATTAAGACCCTGAGGGGAGAGGCTGAGGCCGAAGTGCCTTTAGGAAGTAACTACCGGGTTGTGGATCCGAGGAAGAGTGCATGTGAGAAAAAGGCCGTTGTGCGGCAGTTAATTTCAATAATATGATGTATGTAATTGCGCTATTATTTGTATAATTATGTTTAATAAATGTGTGAGTCTGATGGGTTGTTCTGTTAAGTGTTAAACTTGTTCGTTCGTGATTGTTGTCCTGTCATAACTTATTACATCTCCCAGTCTGGGATTTGTGACAGATAGGAAAGGGATAAGTTTGGCTCTGAGTTGAGATAGGTCTGTGGCAGTATGGACTAGGGTTTTGTGTAATATTAATAATCTAGCATGTGCGGAATGGAGCGGGGTTGGCTAATGGGGCCTAAGTTAATTAATTTTGACTTAAATGAGTAGATCCAGTTGGCTATTGCTATCCTCTGCTAATTATGATGGTAATTGTTAATTAAGGGATACTACGTTGTGCGTGGGTGGGCTAAGTAAGTAGATGGGATTGTCTTTTATTGAGCCACCTAGCACGGACAGTTCTGTGATATGAGTGTGTAGACTCAGCAGACTGTATTTTATTGTAGTTAGTTTAACTCCAGCTCATTCCACAACTAGGATAGATTTGATGCGTACAGGGTGCGCGGCGTACAGGGTGCGCGTATACACATGTAAGGCTTAATGTTATCTTGTCTGGAATCAAATTAAGTTTTCTTCCTGATCTAGAATAATGGCCGTTGTTATAATATAAGAATTATAACGTGTGGGATAGCCCTATGTCAGCCTGTAGTTAAGCTAAGGGAAGTAAACATGTTACTTGGTAGGCTTGCATTTTATACTTGAGTTATCTCCCCTGGAGTGCTCACAATGTAAGTTATGCGTTACTGTTTGATAGACATACTAGACCGTCCCCATATATTAGTTTACAATGTGAATATGGTTATTATTAACTTTTATGTTTTTTTTTTATGCATTCTCTTGTTTTAGCATGATGTAATGATTAACTGATGAGGCGTGCTGTTAATTCCTGTTTTTTTGTTCTTCTTCAGCGCGCCTATCGGTTGGGTTTATTGTGCTGTTTATTGTCTTCGTAATGTATTGTTTATTGTATTGTGGTTTATTGTCTTGTTTATTGTCCTGTTTATTATATCGTTGGGTTTATTGTGGTTTATTGTATCGTTGTGGTTTATTGTATTGTCATGTGTTTATTGTATTGTGTTTATTATTTGATTTGTTATTTTCTTTTCCTTTTAATAAAATTGTTGTCCTCTCAAAACCTGATAGTTTTGTTTGTATGTTTGACTGTGTAGAGAGCCCCGCTCGTCTCGTCCTGTGTTACATTATTTGGTGTCAGATTAGATAGCTATAGATAAGGGAGAGAACCGCTCGGTTTACCCGTAACCTGTGTTACATTTTTGGTGTCAGAAGTGGGATCAGGTTAGAGGACTTATTTTTGTTATTCTGTTTTGTGTATTATTTTTTTGTGAACGTCTATTAAACCCAACCGATTTGGCGAGATGGCGTCGAGAAGATCAGCGGCAGCTCCTGTTGTGATGATGGCACCCCGGGAGGTGCACCTACGCAGACTCTACAGTGATGGTGTGAAGGACACACGTTGGTTTGTGGAAGAGGTGGAGGCTGCGTGGGAAGCCGCTACCCACACGACGCCATCGGCCAAGTGTGCGTTGCTGTGGGCGCACATTAGCGAGACGGTGAAGGATGCGCGTGACGTCTACTTGGGCCGCAGCACAGCAGAGCAACGAGACCATGCTCGGCGAGAGTACCACACTGTGAGTGTGTGGCTACAACGAGGTGACCTGGTTGTGTGGCAGCATCTTGTGCCTGGTCGCAACGAAATCCAGGATGCAGGGGGAGGCGACATGTACAAAGTGTACCTGTCCAGCGGAATGATGGCAGTGGTGTGCCTGATGTCAACAAGCCAGACACTCATTCAAGTTAACCGACCAGGACTTAGCGGTTCTTGCCTTTGGACATTTTACTGTTACCGTAGTTTTATTACTACATGGCTTTTATGATTTATCCAGAGACAGTAAAGCACAGAGAATTGAGTGTAGTTTATGAATTAGGTATTGATACTATGCATGTGTTTGCATCTGGAGATCTACAGGTGCGAAGTCAGTTTGTCGTATTTATGTCCTAGCAATGTTGTTATTTCTCAGTTTGAATTATAATGTTGAATTTATGGTTTTGATGTAGCTAGTCTACATGGTGTTTCCTTGGTGGGGTTTAATAACCTTTGTCATTTTGTTATGAATTCTTTTGGGATAATATGTAATTTGATCATTTTGGATTCAAATAATATTGCCATTATGTTTCTATTATTTTCTATTCCCATTTGAGATAGTGGTTGTACTGGCATGTAACTTGTAGAGTTGAAGTGCATGGCCAGTTACAATGGGTACCAAGGAAACAGGTAGTGTTTGACAGGGATTGTCAAATAATGACTGAGGCAGAAAGTAAGAATAAGAATAACAACCGAGTGGTTGTTCCTTGTGGCTGGATGAGATTTAAAGCCTGAGTTTTACTTATACTATTTTTAAGTGTCGTGGGCAATGCAGTGGTCTACTTGAAAAAAAAAAGGGAATTTGGAAATTGTAATTTCAGAATGATGAGTGTCTCATAGACAGTCGGCAAAATTTTGTAGGGCTTTATAGTGCTAAGGCCTGCTTTATTAGCATTGCGGCTAAGATTTCTTATTTTTGTTGGCTATTGCTTTGAATTTTATAGATGTGCATGGTATTTTTCTGTGAATGTTCCTCTTTTTTGCCTTAAATGTATGATATGTTTTGTATCTTCTGAACTTATTGATAATTGGCCAGCGAGAGACCACTTGTGGTCACTCTATATAAGTGCTAAGTAGAGCTGATTTGTCGACACGGGACGGTCGACACAACTTGAAGGGGGTGAATTGTAATGGGGTGAACCATTACAGGGCTGAGAACATAGCTCATTGTAGTGAAAGGGAGATAAACCCGTTATTTTGATCAGCTGGACCACTAGACGTGGTCAAGGGGAAGTAACCACACAGAAATCATAGATAATCTCCCCTTATTGTTTGATCGTGCACTTGACATGAGTCATGCAGGTGTTGAGTAACATTGCCAACTGATGTACTCAATGCGCCAATTTTAAATCATAGTCTTAGCGTGGTCTGTATTGTCCAGGATTGGTCAATTTAAGTGACCATCCCTGGTGCCAGAAGTAGAACCTTGTTATGTATCACTACATTGTAAGTTTTGTTTAGTTTTTATCTTGTTAAGTAATATTTCCTTAAGATAGTGTATTTGGAACATACACGAGCAAGATGGTGGTCTTTAAAAATGTTTTCATTTGTTTTAATGTTTTATTAGAATTTGCACTTAGTGAACTGTAAGGAGTGAATGGGTTGCGCGTGTTTGGGTGACGCTTAGATGATAGCGTGGGTCAGTCAGTTCCACCCAAGTCTTCAAGACAGCAGGAAGTGTCATTGTGTCCAGACTAACATAAAAGTAACAGAAGTTGTATAATTTATATTTCAAGATTTGTGAAGTGCCAGCTCTGATGATGTAGTTCAAGTGTGAATTCATTTGGTTAATTCACCGCGCCTGTCGGTTGGGTTTATTGGGTTTATTGTGGTTTATTGTGGTTTATTGTGGTTTATTGTATTGTCTATTGTCTTGTTTATTGTACTGTTTATTGTACTGTGTTTATTATTTGATTTGTTATTTTCTTTTCCTTTTAATAAAATTGTTGTCCTCTCAAAACCTGATAGTTTTGTTTGTATGTTTGACTGTGTAGAGAGCCCCGCTCGTCTCGTCCTGTGTTACATTATTTGGTGTCAGATTAGATAGCTATAGATAGAGAGAGACCCGCTCGGCCGCTCGGTTTACCCGTAACCAGTGTTACACATACTTGAAGACATAACATAGACAAAGACAGAAACAGTTTTAACTTGTAGAAACAAACTTAATCCTCCCATTCTATGTGTACCAATGTTCCGGATTGCGTTTTTTTTTCAACTTTGAATCAGTATTCCCATAAACAGTACACGGTCTAAGTTCTAGACAATTGGACAATTTGTCAGTTTCCCAGACAGCCATGTAAACGACATGGATATTGCTATTATCCGCTTGCCTTAGTCACTCGGCATTCCATCTAACCTCAGAGTGCATTATACAATGAGACAGCCTTTCCATGTGCAGAGTTCACAACAAAAAGCGACTCGGTATCGGGTCATGATGGACCCATTGTTGTAGGAGTCTCACTGTCTAGATCAGCGGAATATCATTCATTTAAAAGCTTTTCTCCCTATCTTTGGTACACAGATATCTGTGAATTCATTTCATTTGAGAGTCACTGTGCTCAAATAATGTCATTTACGAAAGACTGATTTTCAGAAGAATATTTTGTTATTTCTTTTATTCCACTGGTTTCAGCCACTAATTCGGGCACGGTGTGGCGTGACGTAAACATTTACATATTTAGTGGGATAGCGAGTCGCTGAGAGATCGAATGCGTAAATGAATTCCATTTCTAATGATAGGAAATTTTCCCTTGCCTTCCATGAGAAGGAGTGACCACATAGTATATAAGTGAAATAAATTGACCTCCTTCTGGTAGTCTCCAGTGCTTGGACCATAAATGAAATAAACTGACCTCCTTTTGTCTAGTCTCCAGTGCTTGGATAGGCGCCACTGATGCTTTCCAAGGAGGTACCTGGGAGTGGGTCACTGACAAAGTAACAGTTGGACCTTTCACTGACTGGGAAAGTGGGGAACCAAATCATAATTATAATGCTGGTGTCTACATTATATTACAATTTTTTCGGTGATGTTACACTTCATTATGATAAATGTCCAGACTTTGAGAAAAATGGTTTAGTTAAAGTTTTAATGAATTAACGTGGGTAAGAATCAAACAGCTCAGAAAAGTAGTGGGTGAATTTAATATTTTTGCAATACCATTACGTTAAAATTGTTTTTAATTTTTCGAAGAGAGAAAACTCAAGCATTAAGGTTCGACCTGCATTCGGAGTTCCATCAATTTGCTTGCATAGAACAAGAACGAAAACAAAATTACATTACATGCTGATGTAAAAGACAGGAAGATACAGATATAATTTTCTCAAATTCATCTGCGTTGATGGAAACAAAGAGGACATGACAAAACTGAAAACATGTTGAGTTGTGTAACACATTCACAAAACCCAACATCTCAAAGTTTGATTTACAGGAATGAATTGTAAGTTAACAAGGATTACATGAAAAATACTTTTGCACAGTAATGCAACAACGTCACCCAATAAAATACAAGTCAGTGAGGCAAGTTGTCGTAAAAAGCATGGTGGGCTCATGGGATTCCTTCAAGTGTTTGTATTTACTTTCTTGGATCTTGAGCTTGTCCTTGTACACTGGCCTTGGACTCAGCCTACCATCCTGGTACATGTAGTTCCTTTGTTGGGGCAGTTCCAGTCGTTCTCCACTGAACTGCAGCTTGACGGTGATGTTTCCGTTTGATTTATATTGCAATGCCCGAAGTCTGTTACTGTTGATTATTCCCTCTTGAGTCCAGGGCGAGTGGTCTTGAGAGATGTAATTTCAGAAAAGTCCTTGAAAAATCCATGTTCTAAGTACATATGGACCCATGGCTCTGGTGATTTCCTTGCGCTTTTCATAACGTTTATATAGTCCACCGGCACGTAGATTAGAGCATGCCGCAAAGCTCTCTCTATTACACTGTGAACTGAATCAACCTTCATCTATGTGTGCCCTTTAACCAATACCTTCTAATCAATTATCATGTCCTCAGTTGGTGCAATATAGCTGAGTGCACCAGAGGATGTGGTTGCGATTCTGATAACAGCATCCATCATTGTATATAACGACGTTCTTGCATCCTCCAATGGTGAGATTATATGTGAGGCAAGATGCAAACTCATTAGCTGTCAGTTTGCCCACTGCTTCATGCCACACATAACACATGACACCCCTGTGGCAACATCATATACTGTAAAATTGTGCACCGTCAACTTAGTTTTGTAATAAAGTTCTGACGCCTGTAGTTTGGGAGACAAAAGCAACTTTGAAGGTCCATGCACAGGACACGAAGGCGTCCTGCAGGATCCCTGATCAAGTCTAGGGCGGCTTGCTTGTCTACCTCTTTCTGTCTACGTGGGGCCTCCTTCTCCTGTTGGTGGACTGTCCAGGCCTCGGTTTGGACATTGTCAGTCTCATGTCCCACACATATGTCACACTGGTCTTTTTGGGTGCAAATAGGGCAAGATTGTTCTCATCAAACAATTCTAAAAACACTCTCTTAGAGAGGGGTTGTCTACTTTTTTCAGCACATTTCTCCCCATAGACTCCATGTAGTTCAGCCAAGCTCCTAAACATGGGCTCCGGGTATAACTTGCTTGATGATTGTTGGCAGTAATGAGGCGGCATCTTGGGGAGCAGGTTGAAAAACTCGTTTTTGAGGGAGAGTCTGTCTTCTGCCGCTCTGTTACAATGGGGGTGTTGACGGGTTTCTGATTCGTCTTGTCTCCTTTCATCCAAACAGCCTTTGACAAACCATAAATTGTCCCAATGCGGTTGTGTTCAAAAACATTTGCTAACAGACTTTCTTCCGCTCATCTTCACATTTCAGATGGAACACCTATGTATGATGGCGCTTGCTTTCATCGTTTGTGGTGCGTTTTCTTCTCTTGCAGATCTTGTCAACCAGCTCTTTTTTCTCCTTTCCTATGCCAGTGACTAAACATAAGTGAAACACTCTCTGCGGTCATCATCTGTGATGTCTTTGCAGGATGTACCTTTGCTTTGGCATTTGCAGCGATCTAGCATTCTCTTTGCAGAACGTTGTTCTCCATTTCATTCATACTCTTGTCCAGACTGCCTTAATTTCTTTCTTCCCTCCCCTTTCCACTCTCCGGGTTTCTTTCTTTTTCTCACATTTGATGAGATGACCTCTGGGTCCAGATGCATGTCATCAAAAGTGCTGTCGCATGATATGACTCATTCTCCTTGTCTTGAGAAATTATGGTTTCGTCCAAGTATCCCAAGTTTGTCCACTTTTAAATCAAGTTTGTCGTCGAAACTAACTCTCGTTTCAATTTCATCTACTGTTTTCCTTCTGACACAATACCAGTCAAATTCTTTGGCACATCTTTTTTGTTCACCTTTTGTCCCAATGCAAGAGCAACTATACGTCCGCCACTGATGAGCCCATCCGTATTTCTTGAATGGCTGAGAGGCAATTAACATTTGAAACAATCCGTCTTCCTTATAAACCTGGACCCATGCTTTACCTTTGTTGTCTGTTGATTATCATGATGTACCAGTACGCTTTTATTAAGGGTGTTATAGAGATTAGAACGGGAAGAGAAACCTATGGGCAATTTTATTGCTCTGAATTATCATACGTTTGATCAAAATTCATCATGCTCTAACAACGATTTGACACACAATTAATAATGATAATTTTTATAACATCATGAGGATGACATTTCAGGTTAGTATGGTGATGTATTGCATCGGCCGTTCTTATCAGTTAAATTACGCAATGGCCCGAGCACCACAAGCTGACACCCTTTAAAACTGTTCAAGCGACGGGGCTAGTATAAATCCGATCGAGTCCCAACGGGGCGTTTAAACGGTTTTGACACCGGCGCTTTTCGCGAGTGTGGAGTTGATTGTTTTTGATTCTTGCGTTTATTTCAAAATTTTTCTGTTAACATAATCTAATTTTTGGTGTGTACATGGAGTGGCTTATGGACAAATGAATTCTAAAAAAAGTAAAAAAAAACAAAATTTTGTGACTTAAACGTTTTTGTCCCCCGGCCGACGATAAACTTTGTAGCTCGGGGTCAGGGTAGGCTGTTCTGCCTGTCTCTTGTTAAAAGCCAGAAATGTACACTCTAAATGAGTACTGTCAGAAACATCTAAAAATGTCATTAGACATTAAAACTGAGTGTGCAATTAATGATTTTAAATTTAATCATTTCTTGCAGAATTTCTTTTTTTTTTCTTTGGCCTTTTATTTTTTAAACTGCTGGTGTCAAATCCATTATGTTGTTTTACACGCTTTTTGTTTTTCTTCCCCCTGCATTCAAGCTATAAAAGATAATGATTTTTATCTTATCTGAATGATTAAGATTTAAGCTAAGGACAACCAGCACAAGTCCAGTGTAGAGACAGTCCAGCAAAATATTAAAGACATTGTTTCTGTTGGTCACTGGTCACGTCCTTGCTGGTAAGTGGACATGGTAGCACAGTAAAGTCATTGGTATGGTCAAAGTTTACGATACATTTTTTTGATAGTTTTAAGCAGCCTTATGTTCTAGGAGTGCTGTCTTTACTGTGCCCAATATCATTAATTGGTGGAGAATCACATTCATTTTAAGCACATAATTATATGCATTTTTACTTTGAATATCCACTATGGCATACAAGGCTTTTGCAGTATGTCTCAAATTATCTGTGCCATTATAGTTAAACACTTATGAAATTAATCTGTCGAATATTTTTTTTCCTTTTAGTATTTGTCAGCTCAGTTTGTCTTGATTCTATAGTGAACAATTTCATTTTCTAAAGTCGGCTTTTAAGGGAGCTGAAAATTAATAGCTCATTTTTTAAAAACTTTATAGGCCAAAGACTGCCGCTTAACCTTGCATGGTACGACTTCAGTCTGTATCAGAATAATCATGATACAAAAAAGTAAGAAACATAATACATTGCCTGTAGTTTGTGAACACCCTTAAAAATGTTTTATGCAGGACTAGAGAGTAGATATGAGCATTTTTCTGATTTAAAAAGTATCCAAAGATCCTTTCTTGACGATTATATTTTACCAACTTCTAACGAAATGTTATGTCAAAATATTGAATACACATGAGTTTGTCTCAAGAGAGTTATCATCTTGATATCAGAGAGCAAGACGATTTATAGGATCCTAAAATTACAGAAACACACATTAGAAGGCGGACGCCATGAACGAAATATAAGAAAAAAAAACAAACAACATTTTAATTATTATTAGATATATATATATAAAAAATTGTTTGTAGATCTTCCCCCAATGTATTTTTTTTTCTGTCTGTCGCGATGTGGGTTAGATGGGGATAATTCGACTGACACTCTTTCGAGGTCCGCTCCCACAATCGACGAACACACAAAAAAAATACTTGCACTCTAAAAACTAAATAAGTCAATTGCTTTGATTTTTAGCAGAACTGTAGGGCAGTTTAATTACAGGAATTAATGTAACAAATATAATTATAAATATAAATATCAATTCAAAGGCAACTGAATCTACTAATGAAACTACAGCTTTCTATAAAGACTAACTTATTCACTCTAACTACTTGCAGGTCATATGAGTTATATGCCAAATAGAATCCGCGCACGTGACGACGGATATAACAGTTTAAATTCTATTAATTCAATGAGACATGTTATGATATGGACATTTCCTCTAGACACGCCATGGAGAATGCTTGTACAACCATGCGTTGTCTGGCGGTAGCTCTGAAACTGTCTTCAAAAGTAAGTAGAACGGTTCACTTTCATCATTACAAATTAGTATGGACTCTCACCATGAGGCCCTCACTAGGAGTGAGAGCGCTGGATGTAAACGCTGTGGGTTCATATCAAACCAAGTAGCTTAGGCTCTGGAGCTTTAAAATCATGCTCCTCACAATATGGACTGCTCAACTGCGTCTTAAATGTCTCTCATATGGCTGAGGACTATCGCCGTCCACCTCGTAAATGGATTGTCTACATGTGGCATCTATCTAAGCTCTGCACGGGTTTAAATACTAAAGCTATGTCTCGACCTTCCGTCCAGATTCATACATTTGATTGGTGCAACCACCTCTAGCTCAGCTGCCGAACCGAGTTATTTTAAGTAACAGCCCTACGCAACGGCCTTGGGTCGACATCAAAGGTCGAATCACTCAAGACAATAAAATGTAATTTTATAGCAATAAATTCTTAACATGTTCAAAACCCCGAGCTTTTACTCTGGATCACGGATTTTCTGTACGTCAACAGACGTCTCAATAACATTTAATTCCTACTCACCCCTTCCCTCTCTACTAAACCTAGTTCAAAACACGAGATATAAAAAGTGCTCAGTCATGCACACCTACGCTGTCCGTCTATCCTTCCCCACACCTTCTGTCTAACTATTAGGAAAAAACTTTTCAAAACAAATTGTTTACGAGACCAAGTTATGCTGGCTCGCACAATAATTACGTTTGTAAAAATTACTCACTGCTCTCTCACAAAAATTTACTCAGTGGAAACATTTATGAATCAAATCTGTTCTTGACACTGTCCTTCTCTTACTTGTAGTCTAATGTTTCTGTCTGTCTTTTGATAATTTTGTTATAATTAGAGATCCTCAAAACACTCTGTGAAATGTTTATTCCTGCCACTTCTGTCCCCAACCCCCTTACTTGTGTCTGCCCGTAACAATTTGCTGCCATCCAGTTAGAGGCCAATGTTATCCAGGCTGGTTCCTCAACGATGAGTTGTGTTTTGTATTTGGTCAAGATCGAAAGACCTGGAGAGATGCGATGGTAGGGCCATTTCTACATTTCTTTTGCTGATGGCAAACATTAGATGTATAGAAAATAGATAAATCAAGCATGAAAAATGAAGGGATAAGTGGCAGTGAGATTAAAGGATTCGATGGAAATCAAAAAGTGCTTTTTCCATAAATGTCTGACTTACCATGGTTCACAGATCACCAAGGGGAAACACTGGAAAAAAACAACAACAGATTAACGCCAACGGCTACATTATCATCATCATCAACAACAACAACAACAGCAAGGAAACAAGCAGTCAGATACTGAACACACATCATGTATGAGAAAGATTACTTTAATAGGACACCTGGTGGAAATAGAATTAATTTTATGTAATTATTTAAAAAAAAAAAAGTCGTTTGATATTTCCACAGACAATGTGTCACTTTTACGGAGCTACGCTGGCTGAACCCAGAACTTCAACGGTGAACACTTGGTTGAAAGGCGAACTGAAGAACAAGCAAAGTAATTTCCCCTGGAGATGTCACGATGACTTCCTGGAGACGGGAGATGAACGAGGATAATACAAGTCATACACATAGATTACAAAGAGAGACACAGACTTGTAGATACAACATAAACAAAGACAGAAACAGTTTTAACTTGTAGATACAACATAAACAGAGACAGAAACAGTTTTAACTTGTAGAAACAAAACTTAACACTCCACTGCTATGTACACCAATGTTCTTTCAACTTTGAATCATTATTCCCATAATAGCCGCTAAGTACTAGACAATTGGAAAATTTCTCAGTTTCCCAGTCAGGCGTTTAAACGGCATGAACATTGCTATTATCCACTTGCTCGAGTCACTCGACATTCCACCTGACCTTAATGATTATTATGTAGTGGGAAAGCCATTCCATGTGCATAGTTCACAACAGAAAGTGAATAGGTATCAGGTCATGATGGACACTGTTGTAGGAGTCTCACTGTCTAGATCAGTATTATTTCAGCAGAATATCACTCATATAAAAGCTTTTCTCCCAACCTTTATTACACAGATAAATATGAATTCATCTCATGTGAATGTTATTCTGCTCAAATATTATCATTCACGAAAGACTGATTTTCCGGCAGAATATTTTGTTATTTCTTTTATTCCACTGGTTTCAGCCACTAATTACCCCACGGTTTGGCTTGACGCATACCAACGTCTTCCAAGTCAGTGGGATAATAACTTGCAGAGGGCTCGAGTTCATAAACGAATTCTATTTGATATGATGAAGAAATATTCCCTTGCCTTCCACGAGAGGGACTGATCATTAAGTAATGAATAAAATAAATTGACCTACTACTGTCTAGTCTCCAGTGCTTGGACAGGCGGCAGTGATGCTTTTCATGAAGGTACCTGGCAGTGGGTCAGTGACAAAGTGACAATTGGACCTTTCACTGATTGGGGGAGTGGACAACCAGATCAGGCTCACAATGGTAAGTGCCAGGCGCCTACATTATGTTACGATTTTTTCTGTGATGTTACACTTCATTCAGATCCAGACCTTGAGAAAAATGGTTTAGTCAAAGTTTACTTGAACCAATGAGGATAAGAACTAAAAACCAGAAAAAATTAGTGGGGGAATGGATCATGTTAACAATACCATGATGCTAGAGAAATATCAAATTCTTGAAGAGAACAAACTCATTCAATAGGATTTTATTTCCACTGTTGATTCAGAGTTCCATCAAAGCCTGCGTATAGCTTATGTTGTTTTGACATTGGAAAGAAATCACATTGGCATGTACCTAAGTTATGAAATAACTGTTCACGGCATATGACGACGTTAGACAATGGTTCTCAACCTTTTTCAGAGAATCGCCTCTTTAAGCTCCAAATGTATTTCACTCCCCCCTCCCCTGCTTTTCCTGTCTCCTCCCCCCTCACCCAAATCTTTATTTATACCCAAGGAATACATTTTACATAAAGACAGACTTTACACAAATTATGACGTTATGTTTTTCAAATCCTTGTTAATGGCAATAGGCCCATTGATGATTCATTGTAAAACAGAAGCACTCGTCATGAATTCATGAAATGCACTTATAAAATCCATCTGCACGTGTTGTTGAACAAGTCAATGGCTGCGTCTGTTTGCCCCCAACTCGTCCTATAGTCATGATTTCGCCACTTTATGGTCCCCTTTCATCATTTCTGCCCTCCGGTCGCCCTTTTCTTCATTTTCGGCCCCTTCAAAAATACGCCCCCCCCCCCCAATCCCCCTATATCGCCCAAGCTGAGAACCAACGACGTGTGACTAAAACTACCTATAAAAGAGAGAAATATGAGAAGAATACCGGTGTAGGATCCGGTTTCGTCCCCCCTTTGAGATGGTCTCCCGGAGGACCTTTTCAGACTAAGGGTCCCCTTCAGCGATCCAGCCTCGTTTTCGATTGGTCCCCCACTCGCATTCCACTCGCTGAAGGGGGCCCTTTTCAGAGCAGTTTCTAGTCTGACAAGGTCCCCCGGGGGACCATCTCAAAGGGGGGACGAAACCGGATCCTACACCGGGAACAATGTCTGTCCATAGGCGAAGATTGCTTGGAAATGCGAGGTGACCATAGCGATGGCTTTCGGTGGAACGACAGTGACTGCGCTGAAAAGCGATTTTATGTCTGTCAAAAGCAGTAAGTATTGACTGACATATCTCACGGGTTCAGTTGTGGCTGCTCTTGCAAGTCTGTTTCATTTCATCGTTTGTTTCTAAATGGAATTTGTTCGTATGTAAAGCAGTTTTAAATCTCAGGGAGAATACTGAGCCTGGTGTGAAAATGGAATTATTATTTCCACCCAATACCATGTTGTACAGCTCAAGTACTGCAGATTATTGTGTATAATTTCCTTCTGAGTTCGTGTACAATGCTAAAACATTGCAAAACGAAAACATTGTACGCAGCAAAGCCTCGTTTAAGAAATACTGCAGAAGCGATACAATAAAGTACAAAAGAAAAAGAAAGACAAAATAAGCTTTTCATGGTTTGATCTTCATCAGGAAAAGAAATAATACACCATGAAAGAAAACTGAACAAACAAAAAAAAAATGGTAGAATGTTACACAACTACTAATACTTTGCTAAGGATTTTAGAGTCGGATTTTCGGAACATAGTCCGTCTGCCAATATATATTATTTCTTAGGCGAGGCTTTGTTACATACAACCGTTTACTTTTTGCCATTATTTGAAGAGCGTTGAATGTTGCATGGGTTATGGTCCCTTTCAGATGGTCCTTCAAATTTAAGTGCAGACGCGGTGTAAGTACATACTTGCTATGAACACTTATACTGTAAGTACATACTTGCCATGAACATTTACACCGCCTCTGATACTAAATCTGAAAGGGACCATAACTCATGCAATATTTGAATGACCCAGTTTTGAAAAAAATGCTCTTTATTTTGTCTTGGCTTCACACCTGGCTGCGATCCCATAGATTTGTGTGTGGTTTCTTTTGTTTTTTACATAACATCGTGTGCATGGCCATATTTTCGTCGACGCTTCACTGTTATGTCTCTACGATTATAGAAATGCCCATTTGCTTTCAGACCCTCCAAGACCATTGTGGAGTGAAGGACATTGGACTGTCACAAGTAAAGGCTTGTTGCTGGCACATACTTGACCACAAGTTGTAGCGAAAAATCATCTATTTGTTAGAATACATGTCTTAACACTGCAGTGAACCAAACAGCAAATAAAAGCTTATTGTAATGTCAATACCATTGTCTCTAGTTACTCAAACATGGATCGGACAGTCCCATTGTATACAAACATTATTACCTCCCTTCTTTACCCCGGGATAAACTTGTTTCGACCCATGAAAACAATTACACAACGCTTTTCGGGAATAGGTTTTTTATTTCTTGACCAATCTTACCGAAATTTGGCATGTAACATCATGCTGTCTTGTCTTAAAAGAATATTGAATTTTAGAATATTCCAATATGTCTAAGTAGGTCCTTTAGTCGCTACAGATTGTGTATCTAACGCCATGTCTCTCTATTCGAAAGTTCAGGTGATTTACAGCATTTGTTTTATGTTTGTGAACATGCAGCCGCGCTAACCGTGGTTGGATGGAGATGTCTTTTCCATTTTACATCCGTGCGATTGTGGGAAGTTTTATATAATTTGTTATGTGGGCGAAAGTTCATAAAAGCTGAACAATACCCGCTGTGTTTCGTTTTGAGAGCAGACAACAATGATTTTTGTGACATCTGGTCACTGTAAAACTTTCAAATGTATGCAGAGAATTCAATGTCAATTATATAGATGAAGAGAAAAGAAAATGTCCCAAACACATTCGAATAAAATTGTGTAACTGAGACAAATTATTTTCGGGCCACTTGCAAAGTTTCGAAATAATCGATCCACTGGTAAAAGAAAAAGTAATTCCCTCAAAACGATTTTTTTCTATTATTATTGTGTTTTTTTTTCATGAAACAAATCACACAAGTCGTTTAACTTGTAAAACTTTCTACACCGATGCATTCCCCTCTCCGTAATCTCACGTTCATGTGTACACAAATTGGTCTCACACTGCGATGTGCTTTCTTCAGTTAATGTCTTTCACCTAAAGCCATCGCCGTTTCCAATCAAAGCTTGCCCAAAATGGGACCGGTTCAGCAGACCTTTGGTGGACAAATTTCATGTGCTTGGTGCCTGGTGCTCTGACGATTAACCTGACTGGACGAGAGATCTTTACAACATCAGTTCAGAAATCCATTATATGAATATTACAACTCGATTTCCAGAGCAGAAAAACTTCATTCCCCCAGGTCATAAGTATTAAGATCCCATCCTGACAAGTTTGCTTCGCTGTGTGCACCCCCCCCCCCCCCCCAACCAAAGAAAATTAACACACTAACCAATCACTTTCAGCGTGACGAAAAGATGAACTGGACGGGACTTTTTACTTTGAAAACAAAATTGAGCCTTTGCTGTATAATAAAGTGTTTTCTTAAAACCACCGTCAAAGCTTCGGGCGCTTTTTGATTTTCATTATGTTTTAAGCACATTCTTCTTCTGCATGTAGCCTAAATGTATCAAGAAAGTAGGAGCTCGTGAAACTTATGCTGGGAGATACACACGTGCTCATACTTAATGAAGGGAATCCCGAGGTTCAAGAGTTACAGGTTACAGGTCAATCTGTAACACAGATGAAAGAAGAAATGACTTACCTGTCAATGCGATGAATTCGTGAATACCACCACCATCCTCAATATAATAATGGATATAAAACTTTCTTCATCAACAATTTGCCATCAAAAGTCACAACAGAAATTAGAAAAGTATGTTTTTATTTGGACACGTTCATCAAATGATAATTTTTACCCAACAAAAATAAAGATACAAGTCATGACTTAAAAAGGGCTCTCTACAGTTGGCTTATCAGTCGTCACCTGGCAGAAGATAATACGGTTCTGTCACATAAAACCTTTGTTATTCTGAGGTCAAGTAATTTTAAGTTTTTGTTTTCTTTGTTCCAATATTTCACTGCACTGTACAAGTACTTATTTTCTTCTTCTATGAATATGATTAAATTTACCATCTTGCCCATCGGAGTACGTTGTCGAAGCGGATGTCGCGTGATACTCCTTGCTATGTATTAAACTTTGTCAAAACTGCCAGGACGTACTTAAGAATTTTTCTTGTATTTCTCTGGTTTAAGTAAAAAGTAATCTGTTCAAACGTTTACATCTCAAACTCCGAAAATAGTTTTCACCATCAGTGACAAATATTTGGCGTAAGTTTAAAGACAATAATGTAAATGGCGGCAAGGTCGCACATTAGCAAAAAAAAAAAAAAAAAGAATAAAAAATGACAACTACAACAGCAGCAGAACAACAATGGCAACAACAATAACAAGAAACTAACAGCAGCTGCTGCAACAACAACATAACAACACAGGCAAGGCATGAATTCAAACTGAAAATGAAGTATTGATATTATACATTGCCTTTGACAGCCCAGGTTAGAGATAGGCGCAGCTTTGCAAACTCCGTTTCTGAGATGCCACGACAAGACTTTGTACAAAAAAAAAAAATGAAGGTTGTTACAAAGACGTACGTCCCCCAAGTTTTTTGTGCTATGGGTACTTTCTTAAAGTCTTTTGTAACTCAAGAGCTACGGAGCTCCTCCCGAAATACTCGTAATAACGGCCCTAAATTTCTTTTTGTTTTCTTCCTGTATTTTGGTGGAAAGGGTAGGGGGAGGGGGCAGGGTTAGGGATTCGATAAGATTTAGGATTGATGAAAAGGAGAGGGGTTAGGAATAGGTACGTACGCGTATGTGCCCATAGCGCAAAACGCCGGGGGTGCGTGCTTATAAGTAACCACAGCCTGTACAAATGTATGCTCGGTGACACACCTACTGCCACCCCAGTCCAGCCCTCAATCGTCTACTCAGATCAAATGAAAGACTATTGAAAAGTAAGACAAGGGACCTGCGGACGGCAGTCAACGACAGTACAGATGTGACAGTTGTGCCCGGCTTTACTACCAGGCCACAGGACAGGATAGAGATTGTTATGACCCAGTTGTTATGGATTCCCTGGAATCATAATGTTGTGTTGATGGGGTGTTGGTTCGACTGCATTTTTTTATAATCGAGAGTTTTATGATTTATTATTTATTCCATCTAAGACCTAACTTTCATACCATTCCAAATACTAAAAGACAATCTGATTAAAGTTCAATTCATCAGACCTGCAGGGTCACATTTATTTATAATAAAGACACTAACAATCTCGACTAGATCTAATTAATTAATAAAGATAAACATCTGTGGCATCACATCCATAATTAATAATACTTCCTTCTAAGTCTAGCTCTATACTTTCTCTAATAACATTTAACTCTGGACTCACTAATTATCTGCTTAAACTAGATCTATTAGGTATATATATCTAAAAACTAGATTACTTATTGGATGACAATTACAGTCTCTGAATACATAATGTCATATGGGATATTCTGCCTACAATTCTAGTAGAGAACGAGCCCGTCAACGACAAGTGACGTCGGCCCAGTTAAGTACAGAGATCTAGATATCTAGATATATCTAGCTCTAGGATGGGCTGGCATTTCCCAGCCTCACCCAGATAATTCAATCCCAGTTAGTCATACATTTCATACATTAGTTCTAGATGCAGCTCTAGATGGCAGTTTAATTTTGCATTCACTCCTGGTGGGTTCCTTCAAGACTCTCCTAACGGATAAATGTCGTACGTTTCATTCACTGTCGATGTCATCAAGAGATTCTATCTTCGATTACTTACGATTGGTCTGGCACTAAGGCCAGAAACAATATATCAAAGCGGTGTCATGTCAAGCTTATGAATATAAATGACAAGATCAACATCTAGTCATGTTGTATTGGTAAATATTACAATCATCCACTCAAGTAGGATGCAACTGACTCCTACACACAGGGAAGGCTATGCACGGAGTGAAGTCCCCCGGTCAGCTGCTCTCTCGGCTGCCTATATTATCAATACGCCTTAACGGTTAAGTGACGTAGACAAATAAATAGTTCTCACCCCCACGTTGAAAACGGGGTGTTAATCTTCATCGATAGCACATTATCTTTACATTTTAATATCAGTAGTATATATCTGATTATCTATAGCCCATTCACCATAACACCAGTGATATTCTATCTACTAGCATACTACTGTTTATCTACGCCTTCCTGTTGTTCAATAGTTCCCTCTTGCTTAAAATGACGTCATCAAAAAAACACCGTCCTTATCTACAACTGACGTACTTCACATGTTATATTTATTCACCTCCTCTCTATAATTAATTCGGTTATTTCCCCTTGACCACTAACCTCACACCAATTACATTTGATTATGACATCCCCCACCCCAGTGGAAATTTTAAGAAAAATTTACACGATAAGATCTATGAAAGTCCGAAGTCATGAAAATGACTCTGATATTGTGGTGGGGGCTTAAGACTAAAGTAGAAAAGTTATCCCTAAGATGGATAAAAAATTTAACTAAGAACGTGCATAGTGGATGGACAAAAACTACACAGTTATTGATGCAACGTTCTGTAGAATCTCATCTATATAAATATATTTTCACTTCTCATGAACATTTATAATAATAATAATTACTTTACTGTATACTTTTGAATTAAAGTATAACTATATTCACACAGTCACACATCATTGAAGAATCATACTCATAATTATTTTGTCAACACACATATTAATACATATATGCACATTCACAAACAATATATTATTAATTAAAGTATTGTGGCATCCAATGGCAGCAGTAGCTCTGGTTGCTTGGTTTGCCATGACTCCATCTCATTGACCCGCAGACAAGGGCGTCAGGTTTGTCAGTAGCTCAGGTCACAGTCCGGAATGACGCTGGTGGAAAGAGGATATTCACAAGAAAGAATGTAAAAATTGTTCATAATTTAGAGAACAATATAATGTGAATCCATCCACCGTCCAGAAATGAGGCGAAAAAGCGCAATCCAACCCCAATACAAGACAGACTCTTTAATAGGTAAATTAAATTAATCGGGACAAAACATCAGCTTGTGAATTGTCACCGCCAGGGATAGCCCGGATAAGAAACCGGTACTCCTGGAGTGCAAGACTCCATCTTGTTAATCGAGCATTTTTAGCCCTGTTTGATTTCAGGAACAACAACGGACGATGGTCCGTTTCAATTATAAACTCGGACATGAGTAAATAACGAGAAAATGCGTTTACAGCATAAATAATAGCGAGGCACTCTCGCTCGATAATTGCGTATCGGCATTCCCTATCGAGCAACTTGCGGCTGGCGTACATGCATGGCCGCAAGAAATCCTCCCGTTCCTGCAACAACACAGCTCCTATTCCCTTGTCCGACGCATCAGTGCGGACAATAAATGTTTGGTGTATATCTGGCAGTATGAGAATGGGGGAAGTGGAAAACAATCGTTGAACAGTCCGAAGGGCATCCGCACATTCGGTTGTCCATGTTACTTTGTTAGGAAAATTCCTTCTCGTTAGGTCCGACAACGGAGCCGTAAGCGAAGAAAAATTTGGAATGAACTTTCTATAGTAATTGAGGAAGCCCAATAAGCTACGAACTTGTTTCTTTGTCTTAGGGGCTTGAAGATTTAAAATCGTAGTGATTTTATTGTCGTCCGGGGTCTGAACGCCATGGGCAATTGTATGGCCCAGAAAATTGATTTGATTGTATCCTAGAAATACCTTACTGGGTTTAGCTGTAAGGCCAGCTCGACGAAGAGCGATAAAAACCTCACGTAGGGCCGCTAGGTGGCCCGACCAATCGGCTTGATAAATACAAATGTCGTCGAAGTACGACAAAACAGAACGCATGTGTTGGAGCAAGATTGTCATCATGCGCGCGAAAGTCGCAGGGGCTGTAACCAACCCAAAGGGCATGTAACGCCATTGCATCAGACCCAAGGGGGTCTGAAAAGCGGTATATTGTTTGCTATTTTCCTCAAGGGGAATTTGCCAGTAGCCCTTGGAGAGGTCAATTTTTGAAAAAATCGTTGCCCTCGCTAACTGTGCAAAAAGATCCTCCTGGTTGGGAATCGGTTCAGCATCATATATTGTAACCTCATTAAGTTTACGATAGTCAATACAAAAGCGCACTGTATCATCCTTCTTTTTGACTAGGACGATGGGCGAGCAATATGGGCTCGTCGATCGCTCTATCACTCCCAGCTGAAGCATGTTACGTACCTCGGTTATTATGGTATCCTGTGCGTGCAGAGGACGCGGGTACGGTTTAACAAAGACGGGTATATCTGTCTGTAATCGTATGACATGCTGTACCAAGGAGGTACAACCTGGTAAATCAGTAAAGACCGTAGCAAATTCATGAAGCAAATCTGTTATATCCTGTCTTTGTGATGTAGATAGATCTGGATTGATATGTACATCAGCCACATTTTCTAAAGCTTGCAATGGAGGGATTGATGTCTTTATATTTATAGGGTCATCATCATCAATTGCGACCAAGGCCGCATTGGCCTGTGCAACTGCATGACCGCGATTGTTCTGACGATTATTATCGTCGGATAGGTATTCCTTGAGCATATTGATATGGAACACTTTGTCCTGTCCTCGAATTTTTATCAGATAATTAACTCTGGAAAGTCTCTTTAGGACCTTAAAAGGTCCCTTCCAAGTAAGCAGGAGTTTATTTTTCGTCTCCGGAAGGAGAACAAGAGTTTGGTCTCCGACGGATAAGGTTCGCAATTTGCTACCTTGATCGCGATATGATTTATAAATGCTCGCCTGCGCACTTGAAGATTTTTGTGCAAGTTGACATGCATTAAGGATTCGTTGTCGAAGGTCGACAACGTATTGATACGCGGATCGCGTATCGTTTTCGTCGGTGTCTGATCCGGCGAATAAATCATGCAGTATGGCCATTGGGCCACGCGGTTTGCGACCATACAGTAATTCGAATGGGGAAAAACCCGTCGATGCATTTGGTAGTTCTCGGTAGGCAAACAGAATAGCGGGGAGCTGACGATCCCAATCACTTGGCTTATCGGCAGACACCCGCGCAAGCATAGCTTTCATGCTAGCATTCCATCTTTCACAGCATCCATTAGATTGTGGGTGGTAGGGAGATGTCAATCTTTGTTTAATGCCTACTAATTCCAAGACTTTCTTAAAAAGTTCAGAGGTAAATTGTGGTCCTCTGTCCGATAAGATTTCAACCGGAAATCCAACGCGTGAGAAAACAGTAATAAGGGCTTCAGCCACATGATCGGCTGAAATGTCCTTTAGTGGAATGGCCTCTGGCCAACGGGTTGCGTAGTCTATGACAGAAAGTATGAACCGATGGCCTCTGTCTGATTTCTGCAGAGGACCAACTATATCCACGGCGACGCGCTCAAATGGTCTGGAGACCGCTGGCATTTCCTGCAGAGGAGCTCGCGATGCTCTTCCTTTGGGAGTACGTTTTTGACATACGTCACATGTTGATACGAAGCGGTTAACATCCGCGTAAATGCTGGGCCAGAAGAATTGCGATAATATTCGAGACTTAGTTCTGGCCTTCCCTTGGTGACCCGCTAAGGAAGTGTCATGTGCGAGACGAAGAATGTCGCGGCGGAAAGATCTGGGTATCACAAGTTGCATAATCGTCTCTCGCTTGTTCCGAAAATTACGATATAATAAGTCATCTTTAATAAGAAACTTTGAGGTATCCGGCGCCGTAGGATCAACTTTAGCGAACAACGGTTTGAGTGTGGGGTCTAAGTGTTGTTCGTCATGGAATGTACTAGAAGTTATGTTCACTTCAATCGTAGGGTTACGCAATGTACCATCCGGTCGTCGACCCGATTGCAGGCGTGTTGTCGCGCAAGCAACATTCTCATCTTCAGTCCAAATTTCCAAGTCACCGATAGGAAACTTTGTCACTTGAGGTATATTCCCTATAATTAAATCAGCAACCGGATTAGGTAGTACACATGCGGTAACAATACCTGTAAGAAAAGGTGTGTCAATATAAACTTCCGCGAGACGGAATCGCTCGACAGATCCGCCAAAAGTAATACAAGTAACATCTTTATCAATAAACTGTGTTGGACGGACTAATGACTCCCGAACGCCGATAGTTGTGCATCCGGAGTCCCGTAGAACAGAAGCGCGAATCGCGTTAACGCGGCCCTGGTAAAGTGTTAACTCACCCAGCTCATGTAGGGCCGACATGACTGGAATAGCATTTGATTGTCATAAAGATTTAGTGTGTTTGTCATCCTCATAGGGTGTAGATTGGACAGTGCAGGCATTTGCCGCCTCCATTTTAACTGTACAATATCTTTGTATGTGGCCGAATCTATTACACCTATAGCACATAATACGTTCTCTATCGTATCCACGATAAGGTCGACCTTGCTGTTTATCATAATCATTATTTTCAAAATGCACGCGCCGGGGTGGTCCCTGAGGCCGGCTATATTGATGGCCTGGATAATCGCCACGATATGATGGGCGAGGCCCGTTAAAAGAATAGCCCTGGTATCCTCGACGCGGGGATAAATTACTGCGATTCGGAAAATCCCTCTGTCTAAAAAAAGGCGGCTCTGATTGAGAGCGCGGATTTGGGGCCTGACGACGAGTCGGCCTTGAACGATCGTGTCCGGTTGGCGCTCCTTTGCCAACGTTGGCATAACATGGTGCTGTAGTTGTAGGCCTTGCCAAAGGACGATTTGGGTGGGCGGACGCATAACGTTCCGCACACGATGTGATTTCTTCAGAGGATGTCGGTGCCCTCTCTTTAAGGTGGGCAACCAAATCGGAATGACATGCCGTGTAGATTTGGTCTTTTAAGACCAAATCATAAAGTTGAAAATAATTTCCGGTAGTCACGTTCGCGAGTTCGATCCAACGATCCAAGTAATGTTTAAGTCGATTCACATAAGTTGAGAAATTCTCAGATGGCTCTGGTTTACACGCGCGAAATTTCTGATGAAAGCCATCTTCGGTATATTGGAATCGCTTAAGCAGCGCTGTTTTAAGCTTGTCATAGTCGTCGGCATCCTCTACTTTGAGGCTATGAAATACTTCTAGAGCTTTACCTGTCAGTAAATTGGAAAGGCAGGAACTGTACATCGCCTGCTGCCATCCGACGCATTTCGCGTGTAGCTCGAAACGATGCAAATACGCGTCGATCCGGTCAAGTTTTTCATTAAACGTCGGAAGCTTCGGTTTTGTAGCGTATTTATTGCTGGCAGCAGTGGGGGCTACAAGCGATTCTCGCTCTAATTTTTTTAATGTTATTTCATGCTCTCTTTTTTCTCTCTCAACAGCCTCCTTTTCTCTTTCTCTTTGTTCCCTTTCTCTCTCTCTTTCTTCTTTTTCTCTTTGCCTTGCGCGTTCTTCTAACCGATCCTCCCGGTCTCGGTCATTCTTTATTTGTCGTTCGCACCACGAGGCGCGTTCTTCATCTGGTATACCCAGGGCCTTGGCAGATTCAATGTATTTAATGAAATCGGCCATAATGTTAATTAAAATCTGTTACTCGTATAGATTCGTATAGAATCAAAAACACTGGCACGCTAGTGTGTGCACAATTAGTAAGTTTTTACCGACTGTTACGTATACCGCGGTATCAATTATATTATCTATAACAGTCACCCTATCTCAATATTAATCCAGTGTCCTATGTTACCACTGCTTCGCGAAAAGAACGTTCTATCTCTCTCTGTAAATTGCAGGCAGTGTCACTTCCACTGCAAAAATTTTATTTCACTGCGACAAATCAGTGTCTTAAGTTACCACTCTCAAAATTTATGTCTCTCTCAACGGGACGAACCAGTGACCTCTGTTATCACTGTCAAAAATCTCAATACGCGAACACGCAGTGTCCTCTGTTACCACTGCAAAATATCCTCTCTCTATATATCTCAACGTGATATTAACACGTGACAAAATTATATCTCTCTCTCACTTATTAACACCAGATTATAATTCAACGTGGTTTTAACACGTGAAACACCTCAGGCATATATTGTAAACATAGCAATGTCAATATAATAGTTTAAAGTTTATAAGGAAGGAAAGAAAAAAAAAATTACACTAAACAGGACGCTAGACTCACAAGCAAGACGAACGATAACAGACCCTACAAGTCCTAACTTATTTACAAGATAGTATTAAGAAGAAGACAGGAGAGACATCTTCCTAAAGAAATGTGAGGAAGCAAGAGAAACGCCACAATCTATACGAATAAACGGATCCCTATAGAACTATTCACAGTGAAGCAAATCCCCCCGAGTTGTCAATAGCCACCAATGCACTCTAATATCATTCGAAATGGCAAAGAAGAAATGCTAAACTATGATCCCATCCAACCTCCCGCTAAACTAAAGTGAACATGCAAAAAGAGAAAAAGCCTGGAAATAATGAGGCCGGAAAACACTTCAACCTCCCCAAAAATGGCACTCGGATGGTTCACTTAACTTTTTGAGGAATTTAGATGTTGGTTTCCTCAATCCATAGCTCGCATTCCCAAGTCCAAAAGTCTCGTTTTCTGTCACAGGTAGAGTCTAGATCTATGGTGGATGTTGTCCCTCGCCGTGATCGTCGGGTCAATGGGATCGACAGAACATCATATGAAATTCAAACAAGAAATTTATATTAATATACAATGTATATCATTGATATGTTTCTAGATCTAGATCTATATCATCATATTATATTATTTCTTCTCTCAATAATAGCTGTCTCCTTACTACCTTAAATTCTTTAAGAATGTCCCTATCTAAATGTTAAGTTATGGTAAGATAATAAAGGTTCTTTAGGGGGTCCCTCTCCAGTTGTTATGACCCAGTTGTTATGGATTCCCTGGAATCATAATGTTGTGTTGATGGGGTGTTGGTTCGACTGCATTTTTTTATAATCGAGAGTTTTATGATTTATTATTTATTCCATCTAAGACCTAACTTTCATACCATTCCAAATACTAAAAGACAATCTGATTAAAGTTCAATTCATCAGACCTGCAGGGTCACATTTATTTATAATAAAGACACTAACAATCTCGACTAGATCTAATTAATTAATAAAGATAAACATCTGTGGCATCACATCCATAATTAATAATACTTCCTTCTAAGTCTAGCTCTATACTTTCTCTAATAACATTTAACTCTGGACTCACTAATTATCTGCTTAAACTAGATCTATTAGGTATATATATCTAAAAACTAGATTACTTATTGGATGACAATTACAGTCTCTGAATACATAATGTCATATGGGATATTCTGCCTACAATTCTAGTAGAGAACGAGCCCGTCAACGACAAGTGACGTCGGCCCAGTTAAGTACAGAGATCTAGATATCTAGATATATCTAGCTCTAGGATGGGCTGGCATTTCCCAGCCTCACCCAGATAATTCAATCCCAGTTAGTCATACATTTCATACATTAGTTCTAGATGCAGCTCTAGATGGCAGTTTAATTTTGCATTCACTCCTGGTGGGTTCCTTCAAGACTCTCCTAACGGATAAATGTCGTACGTTTCATTCACTGTCGATGTCATCAAGAGATTCTATCTTCGATTACTTACGATTGGTCTGGCACTAAGGCCAGAAACAATATATCAAAGCGGTGTCATGTCAAGCTTATGAATATAAATGACAAGATCAACATCTAGTCATGTTGTATTGGTAAATATTACAATCATCCACTCAAGTAGGATGCAACTGACTCCTACACACAGGGAAGGCTATGCACGGAGTGAAGTCCCCCGGTCAGCTGCTCTCTCGGCTGCCTATATTATCAATACGCCTTAACGGTTAAGTGACGTAGACAAATAAATAGTTCTCACCCCCACGTTGAAAACGGGGTGTTAATCTTCATCGATAGCACATTATCTTTACATTTTAATATCAGTAGTATATATCTGATTATCTATAGCCCATTCACCATAACACCAGTGATATTCTATCTACTAGCATACTACTGTTTATCTACGCCTTCCTGTTGTTCAATAGTTCCCTCTTGCTTAAAATGACGTCATCAAAAAAACACCGTCCTTATCTACAACTGACGTACTTCACATGTTATATTTATTCACCTCCTCTCTATAATTAATTCGGTTATTTCCCCTTGACCACTAACCTCACACCAATTACATTTGATTATGACATCCCCCACCCCAGTGGAAATTTTAAGAAAAATTTACACGATAAGATCTATGAAAGTCCGAAGTCATGAAAATGACTCTGATATTGTGGTGGGGGCTTAAGACTAAAGTAGAAAAGTTATCCCTAAGATGGATAAAAAATTTAACTAAGAACGTGCATAGTGGATGGACAAAAACTACACAGTTATTGATGCAACGTTCTGTAGAATCTCATCTATATAAATATATTTTCACTTCTCATGAACATTTATAATAATAATAATTACTTTACTGTATACTTTTGAATTAAAGTATAACTATATTCACACAGTCACACATCATTGAAGAATCATACTCATAATTATTTTGTCAACACACATATTAATACATATATGCACATTCACAAACAATATATTATTAATTAAAGTATTGTGGCATCCAATGGCAGCAGTAGCTCTGGTTGCTTGGTTTGCCATGACTCCATCTCATTGACCCGCAGACAAGGGCGTCAGGTTTGTCAGTAGCTCAGGTCACAGTCCGGAATGACGCTGGTGGAAAGAGGATATTCACAAGAAAGAATGTAAAAATTGTTCATAATTTAGAGAGCAATATAATGTGAATCCATCCACCGTCCAGAAATGAGGCGAAAAAGCGCAATCCAACCCCAATACAAGACAGACTCTTTAATAGGTAAATTAAATTAATCGGGACAAAACATCAGCTTGTGAATTGTCACCGCCAGGGATAGCCCGGATAAGAAACCGGTACTCCTGGAGTGCAAGACTCCATCTTGTTAATCGAGCATTTTTAGCCCTGTTTGATTTCAGGAACAACAACGGACGATGGTCCGTTTCAATTATAAACTCGGACATGAGTAAATAACGAGAAAATGCGTTTACAGCATAAATAATAGCGAGGCACTCTCGCTCGATAATTGCGTATCGGCATTCCCTATCGAGCAACTTGCGGCTGGCGTACATGCATGGCCGCAAGAAATCCTCCCGTTCCTGCAACAACACAGCTCCTATTCCCTTGTCCGACGCATCAGTGCGGACAATAAATGTTTGGTGTATATCTGGCAGTATGAGAATGGGGGAAGTGGAAAACAATCGTTGAACAGTCCGAAGGGCATCCGCACATTCGGTTGTCCATGTTACTTTGTTAGGAAAATTCCTTCTCGTTAGGTCCGACAACGGAGCCGTAAGCGAAGAAAAATTTGGAATGAACTTTCTATAGTAATTGAGGAAGCCCAATAAGCTACGAACTTGTTTCTTTGTCTTAGGGGCTTGAAGATTTAAAATCGTAGTGATTTTATTGTCGTCCGGGGTCTGAACGCCATGGGCAATTGTATGGCCCAGAAAATTGATTTGATTGTATCCTAGAAATACCTTACTGGGTTTAGCTGTAAGGCCAGCTCGACGAAGAGCGATAAAAACCTCACGTAGGGCCGCTAGGTGGCCCGACCAATCGGCTTGATAAATACAAATGTCGTCGAAGTACGACAAAACAGAACGCATGTGTTGGAGCAAGATTGTCATCATGCGCGCGAAAGTCGCAGGGGCTGTAACCAACCCAAAGGGCATGTAACGCCATTGCATCAGACCCAAGGGGGTCTGAAAAGCGGTATATTGTTTGCTATTTTCCTCAAGGGGAATTTGCCAGTAGCCCTTGGAGAGGTCAATTTTTGAAAAAATCGTTGCCCTCGCTAACTGTGCAAAAAGATCCTCCTGGTTGGGAATCGGTTCAGCATCATATATTGTAACCTCATTAAGTTTACGATAGTCAATACAAAAGCGCACTGTATCATCCTTCTTTTTGACTAGGACGATGGGCGAGCAATATGGGCTCGTCGATCGCTCTATCACTCCCAGCTGAAGCATGTTACGTACCTCGGTTATTATGGTATCCTGTGCGTGCAGAGGACGCGGGTACGGTTTAACAAAGACGGGTATATCTGTCTGTAATCGTATGACATGCTGTACCAAGGAGGTACAACCTGGTAAATCAGTAAAGACCGTAGCAAATTCATGAAGCAAATCTGTTATATCCTGTCTTTGTGATGTAGATAGATCTGGATTGATATGTACATCAGCCACATTTTCTAAAGCTTGCAATGGAGGGATTGATGTCTTTATATTTATAGGGTCATCATCATCAATTGCGACCAAGGCCGCATTGGCCTGTGCAACTGCATGACCGCGATTGTTCTGACGATTATTATCGTCGGATAGGTATTCCTTGAGCATATTGATATGGAACACTTTGTCCTGTCCTCGAATTTTTATCAGATAATTAACTCTGGAAAGTCTCTTTAGGACCTTAAAAGGTCCCTTCCAAGTAAGCAGGAGTTTATTTTTCGTCTCCGGAAGGAGAACAAGAGTTTGGTCTCCGACGGATAAGGTTCGCAATTTGCTACCTTGATCGCGATATGATTTATAAATGCTCGCCTGCGCACTTGAAGATTTTTGTGCAAGTTGACATGCATTAAGGATTCGTTGTCGAAGGTCGACAACGTATTGATACGCGGATCGCGTATCGTTTTCGTCGGTGTCTGATCCGGCGAATAAATCATGCAGTATGGCCATTGGGCCACGCGGTTTGCGACCATACAGTAATTCGAATGGGGAAAAACCCGTCGATGCATTTGGTAGTTCTCGGTAGGCAAACAGAATAGCGGGGAGCTGACGATCCCAATCACTTGGCTTATCGGCAGACACCCGCGCAAGCATAGCTTTCATGCTAGCATTCCATCTTTCACAGCATCCATTAGATTGTGGGTGGTAGGGAGATGTCAATCTTTGTTTAATGCCTACTAATTCCAAGACTTTCTTAAAAAGTTCAGAGGTAAATTGTGGTCCTCTGTCCGATAAGATTTCAACCGGAAATCCAACGCGTGAGAAAACAGTAATAAGGGCTTCAGCCACATGATCGGCTGAAATGTCCTTTAGTGGAATGGCCTCTGGCCAACGGGTTGCGTAGTCTATGACAGAAAGTATGAACCGATGGCCTCTGTCTGATTTCTGCAGAGGACCAACTATATCCACGGCGACGCGCTCAAATGGTCTGGAGACCGCTGGCATTTCCTGCAGAGGAGCTCGCGATGCTCTTCCTTTGGGAGTACGTTTTTGACATACGTCACATGTTGATACGAAGCGGTTAACATCCGCGTAAATGCTGGGCCAGAAGAATTGCGATAATATTCGAGACTTAGTTCTGGCCTTCCCTTGGTGACCCGCTAAGGAAGTGTCATGTGCGAGACGAAGAATGTCGCGGCGGAAAGATCTGGGTATCACAAGTTGCATAATCGTCTCTCGCTTGTTCCGAAAATTACGATATAATAAGTCATCTTTAATAAGAAACTTTGAGGTATCCGGCGCCGTAGGATCAACTTTAGCGAACAACGGTTTGAGTGTGGGGTCTAAGTGTTGTTCGTCATGGAATGTACTAGAAGTTATGTTCACTTCAATCGTAGGGTTACGCAATGTACCATCCGGTCGTCGACCCGATTGCAGGCGTGTTGTCGCGCAAGCAACATTCTCATCTTCAGTCCAAATTTCCAAGTCACCGATAGGAAACTTTGTCACTTGAGGTATATTCCCTATAATTAAATCAGCAACCGGATTAGGTAGTACACATGCGGTAACAATACCTGTAAGAAAAGGTGTGTCAATATAAACTTCCGCGAGACGGAATCGCTCGACAGATCCGCCAAAAGTAATACAAGTAACATCTTTATCAATAAACTGTGTTGGACGGACTAATGACTCCCGAACGCCGATAGTTGTGCATCCGGAGTCCCGTAGAACAGAAGCGCGAATCGCGTTAACGCGGCCCTGGTAAAGTGTTAACTCACCCAGCTCATGTAGGGCCGACATGACTGGAATAGCATTTGATTGTCATAAAGATTTAGTGTGTTTGTCATCCTCATAGGGTGTAGATTGGACAGTGCAGGCATTTGCCGCCTCCATTTTAACTGTACAATATCTTTGTATGTGGCCGAATCTATTACACCTATAGCACATAATACGTTCTCTATCGTATCCACGATAAGGTCGACCTTGCTGTTTATCATAATCATTATTTTCAAAATGCACGCGCCGGGGTGGTCCCTGAGGCCGGCTATATTGATGGCCTGGATAATCGCCACGATATGATGGGCGAGGCCCGTTAAAAGAATAGCCCTGGTATCCTCGACGCGGGGATAAATTACTGCGATTCGGAAAATCCCTCTGTCTAAAAAAAGGCGGCTCTGATTGAGAGCGCGGATTTGGGGCCTGACGACGAGTCGGCCTTGAACGATCGTGTCCGGTTGGCGCTCCTTTGCCAACGTTGGCATAACATGGTGCTGTAGTTGTAGGCCTTGCCAAAGGACGATTTGGGTGGGCGGACGCATAACGTTCCGCACACGATGTGATTTCTTCAGAGGATGTCGGTGCCCTCTCTTTAAGGTGGGCAACCAAATCGGAATGACATGCCGTGTAGATTTGGTCTTTTAAGACCAAATCATAAAGTTGAAAATAATTTCCGGTAGTCACGTTCGCGAGTTCGATCCAACGATCCAAGTAATGTTTAAGTCGATTCACATAAGTTGAGAAATTCTCAGATGGCTCTGGTTTACACGCGCGAAATTTCTGATGAAAGCCATCTTCGGTATATTGGAATCGCTTAAGCAGCGCTGTTTTAAGCTTGTCATAGTCGTCGGCATCCTCTACTTTGAGGCTATGAAATACTTCTAGAGCTTTACCTGTCAGTAAATTGGAAAGGCAGGAACTGTACATCGCCTGCTGCCATCCGACGCATTTCGCGTGTAGCTCGAAACGATGCAAATACGCGTCGATCCGGTCAAGTTTTTCATTAAACGTCGGAAGCTTCGGTTTTGTAGCGTATTTATTGCTGGCAGCAGTGGGGGCTACAAGCGATTCTCGCTCTAATTTTTTTAATGTTATTTCATGCTCTCTTTTTTCTCTCTCAACAGCCTCCTTTTCTCTTTCTCTTTGTTCCCTTTCTCTCTCTCTTTCTTCTTTTTCTCTTTGCCTTGCGCGTTCTTCTAACCGATCCTCCCGGTCTCGGTCATTCTTTATTTGTCGTTCGCACCACGAGGCGCGTTCTTCATCTGGTATACCCAGGGCCTTGGCAGATTCAATGTATTTAATGAAATCGGCCATAATGTTAATTAAAATCTGTTACTCGTATAGATTCGTATAGAATCAAAAACACTGGCACGCTAGTGTGTGCACAATTAGTAAGTTTTTACCGACTGTTACGTATACCGCGGTATCAATTATATTATCTATAACAGTCACCCTATCTCAATATTAATCCAGTGTCCTATGTTACCACTGCTTCGCGAAAAGAACGTTCTATCTCTCTCTGTAAATTGCAGGCAGTGTCACTTCCACTGCAAAAATTTTATTTCACTGCGACAAATCAGTGTCTTAAGTTACCACTCTCAAAATTTATGTCTCTCTCAACGGGACGAACCAGTGACCTCTGTTATCACTGTCAAAAATCTCAATACGCGAACACGCAGTGTCCTCTGTTACCACTGCAAAATATCCTCTCTCTATATATCTCAACGTGATATTAACACGTGACAAAATTATATCTCTCTCTCACTTATTAACACCAGATTATAATTCAACGTGGTTTTAACACGTGAAACACCTCAGGCATATATTGTAAACATAGCAATGTCAATATAATAGTTTAAAGTTTATAAGGAAGGAAAGAAAAAAAAAATTACACTAAACAGGACGCTAGACTCACAAGCAAGACGAACGATAACAGACCCTACAAGTCCTAACTTATTTACAAGATAGTATTAAGAAGAAGACAGGAGAGACATCTTCCTAAAGAAATGTGAGGAAGCAAGAGAAACGCCACAATCTATACGAATAAACGGATCCCTATAGAACTATTCACAGTGAAGCAAATCCCCCCGAGTTGTCAATAGCCACCAATGCACTCTAATATCATTCGAAATGGCAAAGAAGAAATGCTAAACTATGATCCCATCCAACCTCCCGCTAAACTAAAGTGAACATGCAAAAAGAGAAAAAGCCTGGAAATAATGAGGCCGGAAAACACTTCAACCTCCCCAAAAATGGCACTCGGATGGTTCACTTAACTTTTTGAGGAATTTAGATGTTGGTTTCCTCAATCCATAGCTCGCATTCCCAAGTCCAAAAGTCTCGTTTTCTGTCACAGGTAGAGTCTAGATCTATGGTGGATGTTGTCCCTCGCCGTGATCGTCGGGTCAATGGGATCGACAGAACATCATATGAAATTCAAACAAGAAATTTATATTAATATACAATGTATATCATTGATATGTTTCTAGATCTAGATCTATATCATCATATTATATTATTTCTTCTCTCAATAATAGCTGTCTCCTTACTACCTTAAATTCTTTAAGAATGTCCCTATCTAAATGTTAAGTTATGGTAAGATAATAAAGGTTCTTTAGGGGGTCCCTCTCCAGTTGTTATGACCCAGTTGTTATGGATTCCCTGGAATCATAATGTTGTGTTGATGGGGTGTTGGTTCGACTGCATTTTTTTATAATCGAGAGTTTTATGATTTATTATTTATTCCATCTAAGACCTAACTTTCATACCATTCCAAATACTAAAAGACAATCTGATTAAAGTTCAATTCATCAGACCTGCAGGGTCACATTTATTTATAATAAAGACACTAACAATCTCGACTAGATCTAATTAATTAATAAAGATAAACATCTGTGGCATCACATCCATAATTAATAATACTTCCTTCTAAGTCTAGCTCTATACTTTCTCTAATAACATTTAACTCTGGACTCACTAATTATCTGCTTAAACTAGATCTATTAGGTATATATATCTAAAAACTAGATTACTTATTGGATGACAATTACAGTCTCTG
This sequence comes from Onchidella celtica, assembly GCA_963931925.1. NCBI lineage: Eukaryota > Metazoa > Mollusca > Gastropoda > Systellommatophora > Onchidiidae > Onchidella > Onchidella celtica. The sequence goes on along the minus strand of OZ007570.1, from coordinate 67,429,171 downwards.
AATACATAATGTCATATGGGATATTCTGCCTACAATTCTAGTAGAGAACGAGCCCGTCAACGACAAGTGACGTCGGCCCAGTTAAGTACAGAGATCTAGATATCTAGATATATCTAGCTCTAGGATGGGCTGGCATTTCCCAGCCTCACCCAGATAATTCAATCCCAGTTAGTCATACATTTCATACATTAGTTCTAGATGCAGCTCTAGATGGCAGTTTAATTTTGCATTCACTCCTGGTGGGTTCCTTCAAGACTCTCCTAACGGATAAATGTCGTACGTTTCATTCACTGTCGATGTCATCAAGAGATTCTATCTTCGATTACTTACGATTGGTCTGGCACTAAGGCCAGAAACAATATATCAAAGCGGTGTCATGTCAAGCTTATGAATATAAATGACAAGATCAACATCTAGTCATGTTGTATTGGTAAATATTACAATCATCCACTCAAGTAGGATGCAACTGACTCCTACACACAGGGAAGGCTATGCACGGAGTGAAGTCCCCCGGTCAGCTGCTCTCTCGGCTGCCTATATTATCAATACGCCTTAACGGTTAAGTGACGTAGACAAATAAATAGTTCTCACCCCCACGTTGAAAACGGGGTGTTAATCTTCATCGATAGCACATTATCTTTACATTTTAATATCAGTAGTATATATCTGATTATCTATAGCCCATTCACCATAACACCAGTGATATTCTATCTACTAGCATACTACTGTTTATCTACGCCTTCCTGTTGTTCAATAGTTCCCTCTTGCTTAAAATGACGTCATCAAAAAAACACCGTCCTTATCTACAACTGACGTACTTCACATGTTATATTTATTCACCTCCTCTCTATAATTAATTCGGTTATTTCCCCTTGACCACTAACCTCACACCAATTACATTTGATTATGACAGAGATTATGTAAGTTACATCGCTCTACGTAAATGTCTTTCATACAAGTTTGACAAAAAACCTCTGTACAAACTTAGCACAGAAACTCTTAAGTCCTAATGTGGAATGAAAGCTTGACGCAAAACACCAAATTACATAATTCGGCAAATGACGCTTGCACCTTCACGTACCTCAGAGCACCCATCCTACATTCCCACACATTCTCCCTACTTCTTTAATTACACTTCTCACTCTGTCACTCCATCCGTTTGTACACAGAAGTTTTGAAGAATGGCAACAGAGGGTTTCATTAAATTTCAACTTCAGCGCAACTATGCCTCCAGTTCGGATTTGTCCTGCAAAGGTTTGGCATATCTTCAGTAGTGTCATCAATGACCGCCCTCGGTCTTTTCTTATCTATCTTATCTGGGTGACTAACATTTAAGCTGAGTCCAAACCATCAAGGTTATTAACTGTTCAAGTCCAGTGCAGAGACAGCCCAGCAAAATGTTAAAGGCGTTGCTTCTGTTGGTCACTGGTCACGTAATTGCTGGTAAGTGGACATTGTATTATTGTAGTCATTTGTATGAACAAAGTTCAGGATAAATCCCTTTAAACGCCAAAGTGGACTGAAATATTCAGCAAGCTCTTGTATTCCTACTCTATGTTAGCTTGTAGTGCAATATGAACTCATTGGTGGAGAATCACTTTAATATTAATCACGCCTGGAACAGGGTATGATTGTATTTTGAATACCGACTATGCACACACGGCTTTCTCAAGGTGTCTCAAAGTACATACTCATGTATAGTTAAAAACTTCACACATTTATCTACAGATTTTAAACAAAAATTGTAGTACCTGACTCATTAATTTGAATTAAATCTTGTCCCTGTTTTGATAAGTTATAATAATATGATATGTAGGTAAATAAACAGTAGCGCAGTGCCTGCAGTTTTTACACGGCATTGTTAAACATCGTTGCCTTTAGTTATGGGGGATGAGCTATAGGCGAATTCTTTGGGTATGCAAAGTAGACATCACTCCTTTCTTAGTGGTTATAATATGATCTTCATTTAACGAAAATGTTATGCTAGATGACAGAACTCCTTAAGATATTGAGTCAGTATGAACGGATTTAAATTCAAAACAGATGTCATTTTGACATCTCAGAGGAAAAGGGTTTAATTAATAATAAAATTACTGAAAATTCATACAACCTTTTCTTTTTGCCCAATTTTGACTTTGCTTATAGCCCTGCTGCGACCCCAAGGTTTTTCTGTGGTTTTTATGACATTTCGTGAAAATTCATCAGCAGGCTACCTCACAGGACTAACAGTGAAAAGAAGATTTCGATTAACATTACAAGTTCCAAGTCTTCGTAAATCTCTTTGGCTACTCTTCCCGTCTTCTTTGTCTACTGCCGTTCTAACTGGTGATCCAAAACATTAAGAATTTCGTTCTTGCCCCCCCTTTGTTCCCAATCCCTCACTCCTGTTTGCTTGCAACTTGCTTCCACTCAGTGAGCGGCCAATGCCATCCAGGCTGGCTCTTATATGACGGGTATTGTTATGGATTTGGTCACAGTCTGGAGGGCTGGGGAGAAGCAATGGTAAGATGCTCTGTTAATTTTGTTCATTTTTGATATTATTATCTTTTTTGAAAGAAATTATATAATGTGGAGACAATTCAAGCAAAAAGAACATCGAGAAAACATTCAGTGAAAATCTTGGGCTGTCAATGTTTTTTAACGTTATTAATTATGTAGTGAATTACAAAGACAACGTCACCAATGGTAAATGCAAAACAACAACGACAACAACAACAACCAAACAACAACAACAACTAATTTTACTTGGCCTAAAAATGAAGTTTATATCGAATCTTTCTACAGGCGATTTGTCAGGCATACGGAGCTACGCTGGCTGAACCCAGAACATCAGCAGTGAACACTTGGCTGAAATTCGAACTGAAAAACTGTTATGTAGTTCTGTGGGTCTGTCTCACCGTCAGTGGGTATCTCTCTGTCCAGTCCCCAGTGTTTGGATCGGCGGCTCTGATGTTTTCCATGAAGGAACTTGGGAGTGGGCCAGTGACAAAGTGACGGTTGGACCTTTCACTGATTGGATAAGTGGGGAACCCAACAATGGTGATGACGGTGAGTGTCGGAAATAAATCTACATGGAAGGATGTGGTGATTCTGTGTGTGTGAACGTGAGCATTGGCACGGAGCATAGCATTCAGTGAATACGTCTGTCTTGGTCAATGTCGCCTAAACCCTGTCGCAAGTTAACAGTTTAATTATTTGCTCCTTATTCTGCAACCATATTTCATTTCTTCGTGCCAAATTTCGGAAAGAGCCATGTGCACTAGAGGCTACTGATTCCTATTGGCGCATTTTTTAGGGCCTACATCAACCGTTTACATTTCTTGCCTTATAAAATTGGAGTACGGTGCTTTTGTTAGATATTTTAAAGAAATGTCTTAAAAATACAAATAAAATAAATGAAGTATTTCTGGGGAAAATGTCCATTTTCTTTCTCGTAAAGGAAGTCACAAACTTTCGTGCTGGCCTTGGCAGTTTTTTGTTTGTTATCAGTAAGATTTTTTTTAAAAAGCAAGGAAAAAAATCACCATGAATTTTAAGAACGCCTAAAATCTTTCCCTGAATGAGATGAACGTGGTGTAAACTTCAGTGGAAACGTACATTCTTTCTGTAGAAGTAATATATGACATAAAGGAAAGAGAGAGACAGAAAGAGAGAAAGAGAGAGAGAGGGAGACAGAGAGAGAGAGAGAGAGAAAGAGAGAGAGAGAGAGAGAGAGAGAAAGAGAGAGAAAGGGAGAGAGAGAGAGAAAATCTTCAACCTTCAAGCATAATTATATCTGAAGTAACAAAATAAGCAGCCAATGGTTTGTTGTTGATGTTTTTTCCCACCTTTTTGCGGCTTTTCTTTTTGAGCACTTTGACCATAGTCTATTTGTCCACAGGTGAAGACTGCCTGGAAATGGACCGCGGAAATTAATATGCCTGGAACGACAAAGAGTGTGAGGAAAAGCAGGGTTTTGTCTGTCAAACAGAGTAAGTCTTGGCTATTATCTCACCTGCTGTGGTTTTTCTCTAAGTCTTTGGGAGATATCATAATTAGCCCGGGTCAGACACAGTCAGATGCTGCTAGCAAAATCTACAGCAAAGAAACAATGGCAGAAGCTGACTGTGTCTGGCCGAGTTTAGAAAGATAGAGATAGAGCGTTCCGGGATCTCCTGAGAAAATATGGCAAATTATGGTGTGCAGTTCTAGATCTCCAGCATCTGACTGTGTCTGACCGGGCTTAGTATGATACGTTCCCTAGGCGGTAAGATAAAAATCCTAGCCCACGTTTTAATGAAGTTTCGTTGAGCTGGCCAAAGAGAAAATCTAAATATTATGGTTTAGAAAAAACGCGTTATCATACGTATTTGTGCACATCTCTCACAAAGTATTGTATTTTTTCTCGGATATTTGACTAAATGCAATATTCTCATTTTTTTTTATCACTTAAGTATTTCAAAAATCTTCCGTTTCCGGCGTTTGCCAAATGTCCTTTTCTGTATATGAACACATCAAATATTGTCCTTCGCCCGCTCCCCGTACTGTCATTTTCTTACAAGATGAAAACACTGTTCACACAGAAATGCGTGGTATTTGACATGACAACACGGTGTAATTAGTGTCTGAAATCTATACAAGAATTTGTATGCCAAAAAAATCCCAGATTTCTCCTTCAGGGGTGGGGAAGGGGTGGGGGGGGGGTGCGAAAGTGAATGACAAGTTACAAGTTTGATCACACTGACTATGTAACTTTTTGTATCTAAACTGAGTTTCCAAGCGTTCCAATATCAACATCGAAGATCGACTATCTCACGTATTGGCGTATCCATGATTTTCGTGCTTTTGAGGTATGACTACTTTATCAGTGCTTGTGGTGAGATCTGTATTCTCACCATGTGATGTATGGATACCTTTAGCAGTATTGTAGTTGTAAACAGATACGTTTTTGCCACATTCAATAATAACAAAAGATAACAGATAAGATAAGATATGACTTTATTATCCTGTTTCCAGGAAGTTTGTTGTCACAGCATTCAGTAACAGTACCACAGCAAAATAATACAATATCTAAGACCTACAAGTCTTTAACTTACACCACACACACGCACATTGCTCACACAACATTACCAACAAGTAAGAACATTGCTCATACACACACACACACACAAACACACTGTAAGAACAATCCATTAGGAAAAAGTGTCCAAAGCCTTGAAACTCCTTCTTATAAAATGAAAAAAAAAAAAGAAAAGTTAATTATGAAGTCATTGTTTCATCCCATTGTTGATATCTGCATTGTTAAATTCAATTTTAATTACGGTAGACTGAATGCTCTCGTGTATGCAAATGATACATGGATCTGTGTGTGTGTGAATACGAGTTTAACACGCAGAAAGTAAGTCCATTTGTTAGCTTGCACCATGAGATTCTTTGTTAACTTACTGCAGTAATTGACGTCAAGTACTGGATTTGACTGTGTATGTAAGTATTTCACAGTGATACCAATCTGGATTTGAGCAAACTACTATATCCGTTAATGCAACTTTTAAGTAATGCTTTTCTTATACATGTAACAAGTATGTAAATAGGAGCTGAACACGAGCCCCCCCCCCCCCCCCGCAGTTTTTGTCCATTATTTTTCTGGACTCTTGATGGCTATTTTTTCACTTTCGTCCCCCAACCCCCAACCCCACCCCATTTTCAGACCCAGTGAGGACATTATCGGCTGAAGTGCGTACGATTGTCACAGGTCAAGCATATTTTATTACTGTCTGTCAAAACTGTCAGGTCGTTTCAAGAAAATTGCAGAATTAATGGCATTTCCTCGGTTTATTTATGTTGAGTTAATATATTCAGGTTGCTTACAGACTCAGATAACATTTTCTTATCATCAGCGACATATTTAAAAAAAGAAGAAACACAGGAAACAATAATTGCAATTTGCAACGTCAGCAACAAATGTCAACAACAACAACAACAACAACAACAACAATAACATACAACGAATAATCCAAAGCCAGAATAACACACAGAATAAAATATTTTACAATACACTTTGTTTTCATTTTTGATTTTCTACATTTTTCTATTTTGTTGTATTTTTTAATCGTATTTGCAAGCTTTAAATTGATAGTGGGTCAAAGAAAAATGTCTTATATAAATGTAATCTACAAAGTTCTACACGAATGAACAATGAAAGTGAGAGTAAAGTTAAGATTAGATAAATGACATAAACTGCCTGAAATAAAGACTGGGAAATGTGCGAACTTCTAGTCATATCAGCAAATAGACAGCCAAGCCGTTTCCAAGGAAAAAAAAAAGGTCAAGTTCTTTGTCTTTGGTAAGTTTCTTTCCTAAATCTACGCTTTTCGGCTGTGGAATATTAGTTTTATATTGCAAGCAAGAGTAGTTCGATAAAACCACGGATAAGATCTGTTTACTAAATTTGCTTTCTATCTATTCATATTTTTAAATATTAAACTTTGCCCAACTTGAGATGTCCACCTCAATGTTTTCTCATTTTTCAAAGTTGCCCCTTTCGTCTAAACAGTTTTAATTTCAAAATTGTCACACGTTTTGTACCAAAAATGCCTATTTACTATTAAGAAAGGGCAAATCGGAATTATTTCCGTCCTTGCATTAAAATATGACCAAAAAATTAAATGTCTTTTAATCTTTTGTCATTGGTGCTGCCATAACATATTTTCCTTCTTATATATATACGGAGCAGAAGTGGGCCTTGGTGTTTTTAAAGGGCGCAGTTAAATGAATTATCACCTGCTGATTTCACAATGACACTGCAAGCAGTGAAAGTCACTCCTATTGCATGAGAGATCTTCAAAGCCCTGGAACTAAGTGCGTGGCTTTTGGAATGTCATTGGTACTACCATTCATATCTTGAAAACGTAAAGACAACATTGCAACATTTAGTACTACTATTGTAGGCTGGCGTGTATAAAGTTGATCAGTATCACTGTCTCATTTGTTTTATCTATTCATTCACAACTGTCAGGGCCTTATATGTATTGGTTTGTCACTGGTTTTATCGTTATTGGTGCTTGTCACAGGTGCTATCGTTACAGGTGCTACCGGAAGTACCAGTGACACCCTTGATATCACATGAGGGGGGGGGGTGAGGGAACATGCACAGCCTTCTCTTCTCTGAATGGCATGCTGAAGCAAGACATCTTTTGAGATATGGACGTTATTTATTTAAAGTTGCTTATTAAAGCTGAATGTATGTATGTATGTGTGCATGTGTATATGAGCGTGACTGTGTGTCTGTCTGTGTCTCTGTGTGTCTGTCTGTGTGTCAGACTGTCTGCCCGCCCTTCTCTCTCTATACCCCTCACACACACAAAAGTACACATTCACCTGTTTTTCTAAAAAAAATAAATAATATGCATAAACGTCTTTTGTATAATAAAATATCACAAAAGAAAAGTGAACTAATTGTAGCCCAAGGTCACTGGAAAGACACCCTAAAACGTACAGGCCACTAAATGTTAAGAATTAGGACCCTCTTCGATGAAAGACGATGACAATATACTCTAAAAGAGCTGACAGTGGTCCCTTAAAAAAGAAAGCCTATAAGTGGCTATAAAGATTAAAAGTGAGTTTGCATTTTCAAAAAAAATCTTATTAGAACATGCAACGATTGATTTGTTTTCTTTTCGGTCAGTCTGGCGTCAGCCTCTATCAGAGATATGCTACCATTCATCCCCTTAGACTGACAAGGTTCTGTCTCCACTTTTTGGCAGAACTGAGTTACACACTACACACTACTTCTACCGGCATTTTCCGTTACGTGTCAAAATGTCAAGCAGATCCGGTGTGTAATTTGTAGGTGTTACTAAAAAATAAATTATTTTCTTAAAAAGGTATGTTTATATATGAAACTTCAATCCTCAATTTCTCAAAAGTTGTTAGAACCTTGTCATTCTAATGGGACGTATTGTCTAGGCTTTTCATGGCATGTATGTGCAGTGACGCCGCGAATGGAGGGCTCACAGGTCATTAGAAAATGGCAAAATATCGTTAAGGTGTCATCGTGTGACTAGGTGTGTTTTAACATATTTAAGTCCAGAGAATTTCTACTGTGTGCGTTGGTAAGATGTATAGAAAGGAAAAAAAAATTGAAAAATGACATAGAAAGTGAAAGGGAAAGAAGACTGGGCCAAGGAAAGAAATTGTAACTTCTGAAAGAAGCAAGAAAAGTCTCAGTTCAGTATACTTACACATTTCTTATTGTTATAGGTAGAATGCGCATATCCACCATCTTGTCTGTCCGGATCCACTTAAGGCGTCGCGAACCAATCGGCGGCAAGTTCACTAATGTAAACAATGACACGTGTGTATATGCACATGGGAGACGTTCGGTCAATTCTTTCACTTCCTTTCTCTGGTTTACACGGATGGTAGGGAATCGGACCAGTTAGGATCCATCCTTTCCACCCCTGTCACAACAGTCAACTGCAATGCAACCAGCAAACATTTTAACTGCTTAGACACATCTCGAAGTTACACTCATCAGCTGATCCACCGGCCATCTTGTTTGGCGGAAGTACAAAACAAAAACTCTGTGACGTCATGCGCATTCTACCTATAGCACAGAAGAATTGTGGCTCTTGATTAAAAAAAAAATAATGAAGAAGTATCGAGGAGTCGAGTAAAGGGACGAAAAGTACACACAAAACTAGGGAGTTTGAGAAATCACGTCGACATGACAAGGTTCACATTGAGCTAAGAAGGAGCCAGACGGTAGACAAACTAGAGCAGAATGATTGGACAGAAGGAGACCCCACCAGAAGTTCTCACCAACCACCCGTTCAAATATAAGAAGGAAACGCTGTAAATTTGGAGATCTGAGAGAGAACTAAAGAAGGAAACATTTTTAAAACAAGGCAATTCATTCTGTATGAAAACACGTTTACATTTTAGTGATTTTATGAAAGAAATATCCGAGACACAGGATACCGGGACGGTTCAAACCGCCAAAATTATGTCCGTCGACTTGCGCGCGTATCATCTATATGAACAGTGCAATACCGTACTCACCGTGTTTATACGCTCGCGTGTTGTGGACGTTATCGTGAAAGAAGGAATGGTCTGACTAGGCTTATTGTTATTGTTAATGATTTATTATGTTATAAAATGAATTCAACTTTATCATACATTATATAATTATGTATGTATTATAAAGATATACCTTTTATTAGACGAGAACACGATTAATTATGGAAATAGACCAACTGCTTACTCTGAACTATAAAACCGTCAGCTGATAAAGAAATATGCCAAGTAAAGGTTCAATAGCCAGCAAGGCAGAGTTCAGCTGGCATTTCTGGGATGCAATTGGGTCCGATACTCAGACTAGTGGAAACAGTAGGCTGCTCCAGAGGTAGAAGGGCTTATATATTTATATTTTTAACGGTTCACTTACTCATTTACTGATCTATTCATTTATTTGTTTACCTAATAGTTTCTTTCTGTCTTTGTTTATTTATTCATTCATTCACCCATTTATTTATGTTCAACACCAAACTGACGGAGTCATGTACACAATGGTCACAGGCCTCATCGCATTTCAATCTGAGCCCGAAAGAAAAATCTGCTTCACATGGCCCAGAGTACCTTTTTGTTCTGTGCTAACACATCTGCTAATGTCAGAAAATAAGTAATTCCACAATGGATGATTCGATGCCAGAAAACTAAGAAATGAAACGAGAGAGATACAGAACTATGACAGTTTACAAATGAAGTCATATCTATTTCTCCTGTTGCCTTCTGGAAACCAAAAATAAATGAGAAAGAGATCTCTATGAGAAAAGGAAAGAGACAGCAGTATGAAAAAAAAAACGCAGAATGAGTGAAAGTTGGGCTGACAAAAATCAGAGAGGTGAAGAAAAACAACGCAACAAGAGGATGTAGCACGTGATATTGTGGGTGAATGAGACGAGGAAAGCAGATCCCAGATAGAGAGGATTATTCGCTCAGATCACTACTATCATTGTTGTACTTACAATTTGATAATCCATCTCTTTCTTTTCTTTCATTGTGTGTATGTGCCACGTGTGTTCCAGGGATCGAAGGCTTGCGTGTTTTGAAATTAGTGCCTTTATCGCACCTCAAGTACAACCCCCCCCCCCCCACACCTTTTTTCCCAACCATTGTCTGGCCCTTCTGCGACTCACCACCTATAGCTCTGCGGTTTGTTGTGCCATGTTGTTAGGAAAATGGCCGCCGAGCTCCACGACTGGCTTCACCTCGCGGGCCATGGACGAAAGGGAGAGCGCGGTCTAGTGTATGTACGTCACTGGTCTCTATAATTCCGTCCTTTTTTAAAAATTGCCCTTGAGAAGCCCACATGTTTTTCACTTGCTTTCTGTTTTCCTGTCCTAAGCAATAAAAAGTGACTTTGCTTATCTACCTTATCGTGGAATTTACATGTAAGCTAAACAAAACCAGTGAGATGACTGTGCGTGGTCATTGTATATACAAGTCCAGCACAGAGACAATCCAGCTAAATGTTGAGGACGTTGCTTCTGTTGGTTACTAGTCATACCCTTGCTGGTAAGTGGACATAATAACAAAGTAAAGACATTTGTATGATCAAAGTTTAGGATAAATCTTTTGAATGTTTTAAGTCAACTGAAATGTTCGGCAAGCTCTCGTATTCCCACTGCTATCTTAGCTGATAGTTCAGTGTGAACTCATTGGTGGAGAATCATCACACTTGAAGCATATTTAATATGCATTTTTACTTTGAACAAAAGTACATAAGATTTTTGCACTGTTTCAAACTGTTTGTCCCTATATGGTTAAGAACAAAAAAAAAAAGTTATCTTTATCAAAGGTTTTTTTTTTGTTAACATTTTAGTACTGGATGTTGTCTGTACTTTCAAAAGTACTGGAGGGGGAAAAGAAGACAAAACCTGCAAACTGATGATTCTTGGCTTTCTTTCTTTTTTTCTGTG